>JANRGW010014644.1:0-16621 GCA_024733675.1 Psilopsiagon aymara | reverse complement strand
CTGCTCTAAGGTCTCCCCTTCAGGAGCCTTCTCTTCTCCAGGCTGACCCAGCCCGGCTCTCTCAGCCTGGCTCCAGACGCAGCCCTCACAGCATCTCTGTGGCTTCCTCTGGACTCGCTCCAGTATCTCCACATCTTTCATGTTAGGGGCCACAGAGCTGAGGAATGGGGCTCCTGGGAGAGGATGGGGATGAGCACGCACAGGATAGAGGCTGCGTGGGAGCCATCCAGAGAGCAAAGCCTCAGGTGTGGCTGGAAGGAACCAGGAAGAGAAGGGGTGTTTGAGGGAGCAAGGGGCATACCGGTTGTGTCAGGCACCTTGTCACGTCAGCAACTGCAGCCCCTAGCTCCTCAGCCCACAGAGCAGTGAGCACCCAATCACTCATCCCAATACAGCGCTGGCTGCACCCAGCCTAAAATAGCACCTGGGGAGGAGGAGGTTACAAGCAGAGCTGTGCCAGTGAGCAGCACCAGAGCACCCTTCCCTGAGATCCTGATGGCCAGGAGGTTTGGGTGGACATCACCATGAAGGCAGCTGTGCCGTAGTGACAAGGAGCTGCTTCGGCAGGAAGGCAGTGGGTTGGGTCACAGCCCTGACTCCCCAGGCTCCACATGCCCCATGGCCTGCTCTGGGTGCCAGGCTCCCCATGGCCATGCTGGAGACCAAGGACACCTTGGTTGTTGGGTAGCAGCTTGCCCAGTATCTGAGTGCCAGAGCCATGTAGCTTCACCTTGGAGAAACTGGGATTGGCACAAAGCTGAGTACTCAGAGCTGTCCTTACTCCAGTGAACAGCAGGAGCAGAGGACAGGATGGAGAAGATCTGCAATGTGGTCATCCCAAAATGGCTTGAGCCTCTACAGTTCTCCCTGAGTACAAGCCCTATCTGTCCCTGTGGGAGCAGCCTTGGGGTTCCTTGTTGAAGGATACACAGTGCAGAGTCATCCAAGGATCACAATCCAGCCTGTGCACTGTTTCAGCCTGCTTCAAACAATCCCATGCACCAAAGTCCTTAAGAACCCAGGTCACATTCAAGCCTCCCACAGCAGACACGCACCCTGGGTACCTTAGCTAACTCCTCACTGCTATTCAGGGAGCCCACGAGGTGTCCTGAATTGCTCATGTCTTTCTTGATCTTACACCCGCCTACATGTGACATCTCAGAGAAGTGCATGTGAGGAACACAAAGCTCTTGCTAACCCACACCCCCAGCACCGAGGTGTGAATGAAGCCTGCATGAGCAAAGGCAAAGGCAGACAGCTGCTTTGAGCAAGCTAGCAGCTGCCTCCAAGGCCAGCCAGCAAGCAGTGTGTGCAGGGAGAAAGCATCCCTGAAGATCTCCCGAGGCACCATGTTGTGCAAAGGAGGAGAAGGGGAAAAGCAGGAAAGTGGTCAGGAGCAGGAACAGACAGGCAGAGCCTGCAGTACCCATGTCACCATGAACTCAAATCTGCACCCAGAGATTACTCTGCACATACTGGGGATGCTGGGACCCAAGAGGAGAGAGGTTTACAGGAGGTTTCTTCTAGATTCAGACCAAGATAAGAACGATGGTGTCAAGGGTTTCAGAATTTGTAAACTACTAAAAGACTTCCTGAAACTAGAGTGTGGTATTTACTGAACGTTTTGCGCAATGCATATCAAAGTATTTTTAATGAAACCCTGGGAAAGCCAAGCATAAGAACAACTCCATTATTATAATAGACATGCACATTTCTACATATTCATTGTCTATCACCCTAGTGTGTCTGTAGGCTTCTTGAGGTATACTGACAGCCAGGAGAGCCAGAGGTCTGTCTGGCATTGCATAGATGGAGGAGCTGAGCTGAGCTCAATGAATTAGGGACTAGTGGCAATCAAGGATCACAGGCTGATGGCTTTTACATCTCCACTGTTTTTGGAGAGGAATTTGACATACTGAAGGCAAAATGCCAGTGCACTCAGCAGTTCCAGCTCTGTGCCTTCCCTGTCATCCTAGGGATCAACTTGCTACAGGGAGTGAGGCTCAGTCCTCCACCCAAAACAGCTCTTTCCAGAGACACCAAGATGAGGAATACCCTTCTGGGAGGCCAGCATCCAAAAAAAGGCATGTAAAAGGGGATGGTTTTGCATGCTGCATACAAAAATAATATTTTCCAAAATAGTGATATGTTCCAGACTTCCAGGGCTGAGAAAGACACAGAACTATTATGCTAGAAATGGCACCTGTGTATCACTTTCCCTGTAACAGCCAGCAGAAGGAAGAAGTGGCAATCAAGAACACTTCTGCTCAGTTCTTAGAAAGACAGATGACTATTCACATCCCCCCAAGATGATGAAGCATTTTTCACTGCGCTAAAAGAGAAAGAAAGAAGCTCATGTTTGTTGAGAAAGTGCATTTCTAATGCCTCAGGTCTGTAAGTTTTGCTGACGCTGTCCGTGCCTCTGGGTAACCAAACTGCCTCAGCCCAAAAATGTGACAGCAGTCTATTGATTGTTTAGAAAACAGGCTCCTGATCACCCTGTCCATGGCTGTTCTGCCAGAAGTGTATCCCAAGGGATTGCTGCCTTCAGTAACACCAGATATCTTGAACAGGTCAGTGTGGGACGCACCAGAGCAAGAGACTGTATCAACAAACCAAAATGTTCCTGTAAAATACATGTATATTCATACATATGTGCCCGTCCCCTTTCAGCATATGGAAACCAAATGGACATGGTGTGACTGTGATTATCATGGCAGGCCCTTTGGCAATAAATAATCTTATGACGCTGCTGAGGGTCACCAGCTTGCTAGGTATCTGGGGAGCAGGAGCATTTGCAGAAAGATCCACATGCTTGGGTCAGACCAGGTTGTGCCATGCAGATCTCCTTCATGGCAGAGGTGGGTGGTCCAAGCAGGACCTGATCCTTGCTGGGTAGGACCTGCATGGAGGCCAGAGCCAGGCAATAAATGCACTTCCACCAAGGAGAGGGGCCAGCTCAACTTGTCCTGTCTTAAACAGAAAACCTGCTTGCAAATAGCTTTAGGAGCAACTTAGCTTTGTCACCAGGGAGCTCTAAAAGCCAGCTCCTGGCTTTTCTCTAGCTGCCCATTGCCACTCAGTCTGGGCATCTCAGAGCAAGTACAGTTGCTGAGCTGTGTCTTAGTTGCAGGTGATGTGGAGAGCAAGCCAGAAATTTTCGTAGCCTATTCAGAGCTATCTCATGCTTTCAACCTTTACTCTGCTTCTTGAGAGAGGCAGATTCATGATTTCTAGGAATGCTTTGGAAGCTGCATTGAAGTGATTTCATATCCTTCCTGTTCTTTCATTTCTTCCCCCTATTTGCAAGATCTTTGAGCTATTGCACCTCTGTCCACTTCTTTGGAAACACTCTTCATCCCTCCAGTGCCACAGCAGATGCCACTCATCTGTCAGCTTGCCACAGTCTGATTGCTCATGCTTTGGACAGTTTCCAACCTACCACGTCTTCCTGCCCCTGGTGACATTTAGGCTGTCCCTTCGTAACTGTCACCCTGCAAAACAGTTTCCCCAGCTGCTCTCACCACTCCCCCCCTCTACTGCCTCTGCTTCCAGCCCTCTGACAAGACCTCCAAGTTCATGCCCTTTCTCATCTCCCCAGGCTCCATAAACTCCCTCTGAAAGATCTCCATGGAGATCAATGAGCTGCAGAGCCCATCAAGACCCATCACCTTTCTCCTTCCTGGGACATGGCAAACCTGGGACATCTAGCTGGTCTCTTCTCCCTGCCACGCAGCCTCCAAAATAAAGAGCCTGCAGCTGTAGGGGGGAGGGTGAGACTCTCCAAAACACAATGAAACTCAAGGTGAGAGGAGCTGCTGTCTCAGGTCCAGCGTCATTTCTCACTAGAAGACTCCTAAAGCACCATCCAGGATATCCCCAGAGAAATTGTGCTGAGCATGCTTTATCACATCTCATTTCAATTGAATTGAATTGGTCTTTAAATTAAGCAGATTCATTATTTCTGTCTGAAATAATCTGGTGAGCTCCAGCTGGCAGCACACAGATGCTGGTGTTGCCTCCACCCCACCTGTTTCCAGGCAGTGCCTCCTGTCTCGTGGCCCTGTGTACCACAGCACTTTGGCTTAGATGACTAGAATTGGCTGATGCCACAGTGGAGCTGAAGAACCTGAGAGATTTTCCTCCAGCAACACAGTGGCAGACTGAGGCAAGAGGATGGGGCAACAATACAGCCTGGGCAGAAGGGATGCCCCAGGGGATGTCTCAGGAGTAGGAGAGATCAAAGGCAAATTTGGAGATGTCAGTAGAGACTGGTTGATTTTCCTTTCCCAGAGTTTTGCAGCCCCTGTCCTGGGGTCAGCAATGCACCACTTCCCATGCTTAGAGATTTCCCACCCTTATGGTGTGTGAGGGGTGGCGGCGGAGTTGGAGCTACCAGACCTGGAGGTTATCACCCCACTGTGGAACAAGAGAGAGCAGCCCAGCAACCATCCACACCCACACAGATGCCCCGTCACCTTCAACAAAGGCCTCAGCCCATCCCTGGCAGGGTCCAAGGCCAGGTTGGACAGCGCTTGGGGCAACCTGCTTTAGTGGAAGGTGCCCCTTCCTGTGGCAGAGGGGTGGCACTGGATGATCTTTTAAGGTCACTTCCAACACAAACCATTCCATAGTTCGATGACTCTTTGATGCTGAAGCATGGCCAACTACACAGGCAGCTGCTGCTACAGAATTCTTGTTGGGTGGGTGCCCGGCTTAGTGCAGTGTCTCACTGATGCCGCAGCAGGATCTCTCGAGAACTCTCTTTAGGCTGGACAGGACCAGATCCAGCAGCACCCTTCGCCCTCTGAGACATTGCAGATTAGCTGGGGGTAACAACCATGGATGGAAGTGCCACAAAACCACACTGCTCATTGCAGAGGCTCTCCACATCAACCGTTTATTGCCCTGTTCTAGCACAATTCACACTAAAATCAACACTACACATTAGGCTGGGTGCATACCTTCTCCAGCAGCCCATGATACAAGCAGCAGGGCAGTGGTGGTCAGGGGGCTCCCCTGGCCCCATCGGCAGCACCAAGGGTTATGGCATGTCCCCAGTACAAAATGTCCTTCCCAGCACAGGCATGGCACATGGCAGGTGTCACACTTGTCAGGCCACCCCCAGCAGTCAGGAGCACACAGGGACCCTAACAGGAGACGCACCAAGGCACACAGGTGTTTCCCTGGTGCTGCCCCTCTTGCAGGAGGAGCTGGTTGAGCTCCGAGCTCCCTGCTCAATAGTGAGAAACCAGAGCAGCTGCTGTCACAGGATGATGCACCCAGTCCCTTGCGTGTCCCTGACCCAAGAGATCACCAAGGGCTCTGCATTCCTGCCCCCCAAGAAGGCACCCAGGAAAAAGAGGGGCCGGAGGTTTCCAGAAAACCTGTCAGTGAAGGTGTAAACATGGGAGCGGTCGCTCACATTGTAAAAGGAGATTTCTCCTGCTTCGTAGTCCAGGAAGATCCCAATGCGCCGAGGTCTCACAGCCAGCGTCAGAGGGGAGACAGGTGAGGTGAGGGCCTCATAGTTGCCCCCGTTTTGCAGGCGCAGCACCCAGTAGCCATTGTTAGGGGAGAAGAGGATGTTGCCCTTCCGGCTGGCAGACTCCCTGCACAGCCCCAAGCCCCACTCTGGCTTCTCTCCCACCTGTACCTCCCAGTAGCAGCGGCCCGAGAAGAAGACCTGACTCCCCAGCACCACTGGAGCCGTGCTGAACCTCTTGGGGTTGTCAAAGAGGGACAGAAGCAGCTTCTTGCTCCCGCGCCGCACACTCTTGCAGTCCTCAGAGAGGGTGAGCTCAGGATGTGCCGTCTCGGGGTCCAGAGTCACATCCACTGGAGCGAGAGAAGGGTGGAAGGACAAATGGGGCTTCAGTGGTCTGCAGGCCTGCACCTGACCAAGTGCCTGCAACTTGGGTGTGAGGGCTCTTCCAAATCTTCCCACCTCCCACATTTATTTGCTTGTGACCATGGTTCTGCACAGTTCCCAGCACTGCCCAGCACTGCAGAAATGCAACACAGAAGATCATGCTGACCATGAAGCACATCAAAGTATTTGGCATCTAGCTGCAGAGCAGGAACAAAATGAGGATGGCTCCACTGCCCCCAGCACAGCTTCAGAAACAACCAAAACTGACAGCAGGAGCTTGTGGGCAATGTGGAGCCTGAAACTACTGAGTGACCTCCTAGACTTCAGGATCACCTCACAACTCATCCAAGACCAGAAGGAGGAAGGTCTCCCCTCCACGAAACCAGCCTGAGCTCATCAGTAAATAAACAGGGACCAGTTGGACAAAGCTTGCTGACAAAAACTGTCAAGCCCCAGGGTATGTGTTGGAAAGGGGGGTGAACCAGGACCCAAGTGTGCCAGGAGCTGGCACAAAAGCAGTCACCTTACCTTTGAACTTCTTCAGCATGTCCCTCATGCCCAGGCAGCGCTCTGGGATGCTGTAGTCCTCCTTCAGGGTCACAGACACAGCCTTGGGAGATGAGAATGTTACCCCCTCGCACCTGAAAGGAAAATGATGCCCATGGACTGTATCTAGAGCCCACAGCACTGCCAGTCTCCTGCTGGGGAGTTAATGCCTTTCTGTTGCACAGATGCATCTCCCCCTTGAGCTACTTGACTGTGAGCACTAGGGGTAACTGCTGGTTAATCAGCAAGGATGATGAGTGTGACCACCAGGCTGAGCAGCTTCCAGTGCCTAAAGGGGCTACAAGAAACCTGGGGAGGGGCTTTGGACAAGGTCCTGTAGGGACAGGCCAAGGGGAATGACTTTAACCTGCCAGAGGGGAGATTGAGATGAGCTCTTAGGCAGAAGCTCTTCCTTGTGAGGGTGCCCAGAGAAGCTGTGGCTGCCCCATCCCTGGCAGTGTTCAAGGCCAGGTTGGACACAGGGGCTTGGAGCAACCTGCTCCAGTGGAAGGAGTCCCTGCCCATGGCAGGGGTTGGAACTGGATGAGATTTAAGGTCCCTTCCAACCCAAACCAGTCTGGGATTCTACGAAGGGACCAGAGCTACAAATGCAGTGAGTGACTGTGTCAGGCCCTGGGAAGGCAGGAGCAAGGCCAGCTGGGCAGTACATTCCTTAGGAGGGGACACATCCCACATAACACAAGGCCAGGCAAGACTTGTTTGGCCCTTGGGGGGTGGCTGACATGGACCAGACACGAACATCTCAGAGCCTGGAGGCAGCCAGGACAATAGGAGCATGGGTACCTACCTGCTCAGGACATTCTTCATGTCCTAGAAGGAGAAGAGTAAAACCATTTTGGGTGTGTGGTTCCAGAGCCTTGTGCCCACCAGTCAGTCTGGCGCTGGCCACCCACCCAGACAGCAAAGGCACTGGGGTTGAGTTAGTGGGGCTGGTGGCATAGCCTGACCTTGAGCAGCCCATCAGCTGGCTGATGGATCTTCTCCTTTATCTCCAGGATCAGCTCCTCCAGCAAGCACTTCTGCTCCACCAGCCTGGCCAGGTTTTCATTGATCAGCAGCAGAATCCTCTTCTCCTCCTCCTCCAGCTTCTGAAGCAGCAGCTTCTCCTCATCGGCCAGCAGCCGATGAAGCTTCCCGAACTCACTCACAATCTTCTCTCGCTTTTTCTTAACCGCCTCCTTGTGATAGGAAGAAACATGGAGTGAATATCAGCCATATTAGCTAATATGGCAACATTAGCCAGAAGACAGGATGGGGACGGATGCTCCAGAAGCCAGCATCAGGCCCTGGGAAACCACCACATTTTTCTGTTAAGTGTATTTAGTTAAATAAACAGCCAAAGGCCAAATGCTTAGCTCCCATTCCATAGACTCAGTATCAGCAAGACTGCCCTAGGGCATTTGTGCTCAGCTGGACTTCAGATGTATAATGTGACTCGGTGCAGCACGGGGGCCTATTGGACTGCAAGGAGATGCTATCAGGGCTGGTTTGCATTAGATGTGGTACAACTCATACTGGAAGCTAGATCCAAGCTCAGTCACTCTTGAGCAGCCCAGAAGAAAGACTGGAAAAAGGCTTCGCTGCTAACCAAGGGAAACAAGGTAACCAAGGGTTGTTAACCTCTTTCCAAAGGGAAAGAGGTGGAAGAAGGCCCCGGCTGGGGCACATGGAAAGGGGGAGCCAGGGTGCCTCAGTACAGCCGAGGGTGAGGAGACAGCAACAGGCACGGTTTGCTGGTGCATTCGGATTTTTCTTCTCAGTCCTATAAATTGTCTCGAAACTCAAAGCAGCAGGAAAACATGCTGCAGATAGCTAGGGTCATGGAACCTCAGAGTGCAGGAGATAAGTGAAAGGAAACTGAGCTGTGTTTATTTTTCCACCCAAGCACATGATTTCTTGGACCTGAGTCATGGAGATTTTGATAAACCAGGATGGTCACAGCCAATTCCCCCCCCACTGTTCACAAGGGACACCCTGGCTTGGATGGACAGGGGACAGTGATATAGCTCATCCACCACCTCCGCCTCCGGCCCTATCTCAGCCCCAAGGGGGACACTGCAGGGCTTGGTTGGGCTGTGGGCAGACAGTGGAGCTGAGCGGACAACTAGAGAAACAGTTTTATCTACCAAAGCTGATTACTCATCAGTTCCAGCTCAGAGATGGGTAACTTGGTTCAGTGTTTCCTTTTCTGCAGTTACTTTTACTTCCCTGCTTCTGGAGGGATGTGAAATGCAGCTGTTTTGCCTGCTTTCCCTGGGCTGCTTTGGAGCAGGGCAGAGGTACAGTAATTCAGCTTTTCTTCTTCTTAACTCAAATAGTTCCTATTGCTGTGGAGCAAAGCTCACTTTGTGGCTCATGTCTGGCTTCTAACTCATGCACACATTGTCAAACAAAGGGCAAACACGAAATAGCCAGCGTCTGTTTGTTTAACCCTGTGGTTTCAGGCGAGCTGCCCTTCACAAAGCATTTCTTTCCTTTTGAATTGCTTACAGTTGCACACTGTCACTTCCCTAAGAATCAAGCCAGGCACATGCCTTGCACTCCTGGGTCTTCATCCTTTCTGCCGAGTCACGCTTCCTAATGTCCTCCACTTCCTTTGAAAGATGCTCCAAGGATTTCTGGAGTTTGACCTGGAAAGCGAAGGGACGGGCTCAGCCTCAGCAGCACCCGCAGGCTGGCTCCCATCCCAGTGCCAGCTGGGCCATGGCACTCAAACCCAGCAGCTGCGCTGCTCCTTCCACTCCCAGCATTAACCCTCTCCACGCCCCTCAGGGTTTCCCCGTATTTTTCTTACTGTTTAGGTTTTGGAGAGCAAAGTGACTACCCCCTCCGTGCTGGCGTGCGCAGCACACTGCCAGGAGTGCTTCGGGGATGCTGGGACACAGGATTTGGGTCCCAGTAGCTCTGCACCACTCCACCGAGGTGACCATCTCTGCCACCCCTCCTGTGCTGTCCTAGTGATGCTGCCAGGGCTGCTGGGGATGGGGCAGTGGGGTCCAGGCAGCTGATTGCCCTGTGCCCAGGGTGCATTGGAGCATGATGGGGATCCCCAACCTCCCCTACCTTGTAGACCTGTGCAGCCTCCTCAATGGGGTAGACGGTGTGCGGGCGGTGGTGCAGGGACTCCCGGCACACCACGCAGATGGCCTCCTCATCCTCCTCGCAGAAGAACTTGAGGCGCTCATCATGCTGGGGGCAGAGTGGGGTCCCTGAAGCCGGTTCCGTACCCAGCCCGCCCCGCAGCCCCAGCTGCCGGATGCTGTCCACGATGTTGGCCAGCTGCCTGTTGGGTCGGAAGCCACTGCGGTGGCAGGAGGCCCGGCACTGTGGGCAGGAGAAGGGCCCATCAGCCCAGAGACCCTTCTCCTGGCAGTGCTTGGCGATGCAGCCCCGGCAGAAGTTGTGCCCGCAGTCAATGCTGACGGGCTCGCTCATGTACTCCAGGCAGATGGGGCAAATGGCCTCCTCCTGCAGCCGCTCCAGGGCCCCCGCCAGGGCCATCGTGGCGTCTGTGGCCTCGCTGGGCGCTTCCTTCCCGCCACGGTCAGCACGGTTGGTGGCCGGTGGTGAGGCAGCGCCGGCAGAGCCCGGGAGCGGCCCGGGAGCGGCCTGGCTGCGGGTGGCACCGGCCCCTGGAGCCTTTGCCGCGGCGAGGGGAGGAGCGTGGCAGCGGCAGCTGCAGCCGGCCCGGGACGCTGGGGCTCCTCCGGCCCCGTGGGTCCAGGGAAAGAAACCGAGCGGGACAGCGCTAAATTGGGAAGCACCAGGAATAACCCGTGCAGGCACTGGGTGGCAGAGGGGACAGCGTCCACTGAGTGCTCAGCCCAGCACCCATAGGGTCAGTGAGAGCCTCGCCTTTGCCTGCCCTCTGCCCTCACTGCTGCCTGCCCTCTGCCCTCACTGCTGCCTGCCTGCTGCCCTTACTGCTGCCTGCCCTCTGCCCTCACTGCTGCCTGCCTGCTGCCCTTACTGCTGCCTGCCTGCTGCATACTCACAAGCTGTCTAAAGGCATCGGCTGAGCTCAGTGCACAACGCCAAAAAATCACCTGTGACACCCACACACCCCAGAGAGCTGCAAGTTTGGACGTAGGGCAGGAAAGGAGTATGAAGCACAGGGAGATGCCCACAGACCTGCCAGGAGCAGGCAGGAGGAGCAGTGCTCCACCGAGGCAGGGGGCAGGCAGGAGCCATCGTGCTGCCCACAGACCCACCTAGTATCAACCTGTACCCACTCCCAGCCTCCACTGCCCACCACAGTCACTACTAAGCAATCTGAGAGCCACTGGGAGAAGCTGGAGGCAAAAATAGTTTCAACACAATCAATACATTAGAATGAAAAGTTCCACAGAAAATGTCAAATAAATTAAAATTGCCTTTGCATAAACTTAAATAAAAGAGCTGAACACTGTATTAAATAGTCTGCCAAATTCATGAGTAATAAGAAAACAGGGATGTGTCTCAGGGGTGCCCATGAGCGTAGGTCCTTGTAGAGGTGATGCTTGGAGGGAGCAGGGTGTTGCTTATCCACTGCCTTCGTTGTTGTGGTGATTCAGGATGTCCTGGACCCACTTATCACCAGGTCTGCCACAGACCCTATTGCCTTGGCCTGTGGTAAATCTGAAGAAGGAAATCCAGTGAGAGGAAAGGATAGGGCAGGGGAGGAGGAGAAGAGGGGAACTGCCTGCTCCTTGCCACCTGTGAATACCAGCAAACCAGACACTTCTATAGCTGCAGAATCCCAGGGAAATATGAGGCTAGGGGGTTGGCTTCATGTCATTATTGAAGTCTGCTCCCTGACCCTTAAGCCAGTTTGTCCTCGCCTGCCTAGTCCAGTCAGGACACCATTCTGGCTAGGTCCCGCTATCTGAGCATGAGAGGGGTGGCCAGCAAAAGCCCTTTTGATTCAAATCCAATAGGGAGGTCCAGAAACTGGCTGCCTGGATGTGGGACTGGCCTTGAAGTATCTCCAGGCTGTTCTAACACGGGAGAGCCCATCCTGGTGTTTTCTCTTGCTAGGACTTGTGCAGCTTCCTGGCACTGCCACCCTTCAGTGGAGCAGTGTGGCCAGTATTTGGGCAGGAGATGTACTCACATCACAGCTGGCTGGTGGCAGTGGCTGCCCACATATTCATATGTCACCACGAGGTGCAAGGGAACTGCTTTGGTTGCATACTGGAGGCAGCAGGAACCACCAACACTGACACCCTCTGGAAGAGAAGTTAAGCTTTGTGATGAAACCAGTCTGGGAAAAGTGCCAGTGGGCAGAAGCAGGGTCAGAAGAGCAGAGGGTCGCTGCTGCAGGCAGTGCTCTTCCCACCATAGGTTCCCACCGTAGCCACCCTTCCCTTGGGAAGCCAAGGAAGACAGCGCTCTCCTTGCCTGCAGCACATGCTTGGAAGAGAAAGCTGCTAAGCATTACTAAACTTTATACAGCATGGAGAGAGTAGAAAAGAGAGCTCCTTGGAGAGGAGAGCTTGGACTCACTTGAAGAAGAGACATGATAGCAGAGGACAGCCACAAGGAGTACAGCAAGGGCAGCTGCAGAGGTCTTCATGCTCCTGTCAGGTGGAGATAAATTGTAGTAGATAAATTGTAAGAGTCAGGCTAGACTGCTGCAGGTCTTGCTGTGCCTGATGTGGGATTCTTGGGTTCAGCTCATTTATAGAGAGACACAGTGAGCAAGGGCGGAAACCACCAGAAACATTGCTGAAAGACATGACACAGTAGAAAAAGTGCTGTTTCAGAGGTTCCTGTGAAGTGCCCAGAGCCCTGATAACAGCAGTTCCCCGATGTGCCACATCATATACTGATATGAAACCACAAAATGATAGAGAAGAGGATATGACCTCTCTTCTTTTCCTGTTACAACCTAGAAGGAATGATTCGGCAGATTAGTAGATGACCCTCCTACCCATAAGTGACATGATGGCAATGGGTGGAGGATGGCTGTGGCTGCTACACACTGTGTTTCCTAGAATATCTGCATCACAAACAAACTTAGGATAATTCACTCCTCCCACAGCAACTGGAGCTCAGATTGTGCATGAGTCTGCTGTGCTTGCAGCACTGCCCCAAGGAGAGGGGGACTTTCTCCATGGGATCCAGAAGGCCATCAGTATGTAAACATGCAGAGCAGAGAGTACAGCATGGTGCCATCCCAGGTCTGGGCTCCTCTTCTGCCCTTGACTATCAATTGCAGCAAGTCAATAGGAAACTCTTTCCGTTGCTACATTGCAATTTCACAAACATCTGTGACAGCTAAAATAGCATTACCTATGGACATGAGAATTGGCCATTAATGTCTATAAGGAGCTCTAAAAGCTCTTTATAAAGTGCTGGTGCAGCAGAGTTGGCTTAGATGATTATTTGATTCCAGCAGTGTAGAATCCCTGCCCTCCTGATGCTTCTTTGTCATTTCCCCAGCAGCCATAGCTGCGTAGAGAAGAGATTTGCTGGTTCAGCTCATGTTTGGGATGTGAACGGTGCCACTGCACTGGCAGAAAAAACTCTTATCAAATGCTGCATCCCTACAGAAGGGCTCTGCTGGCCTCTGGGCAAAGGCTGGCGGATGAAGCCTCAGGAGAGTGGAAGAAGAGCAAATTCTTCATGGTGCTAGTGAACATGCCCAGGCCTGGGCAACCACAGCTGCAGAGGGAAAGCCACACAAGCAAGCTGCCTTTCATGATGGTCCAACGAAGAAAAGGATCTAGCTCTTCTATGGAGGATGATTAAAAAATAGAAACCAGTGACAAAAGTGGTGGCCTTTTAGGTACCCAGAGGAGGAAGTAGAAGAGAAATGAAGAGATTCCCTGGACCAGCTGAAGGAGAGCTGATTCCAGGCCTGGGACTCCCAAGGACATCACCATGTCTCAGTAGTCTGATTGAAAAAGTGAGCCAGGCTTGACAGGAACTGTGGGCCAGGTGGCACTGCAGGATCTGTTTTACACAGAGCCTTTTGTTTCACTACAATGCTGTTACTAAGCATAAGCAAAACTGAGCCAGGGCGAGACCACACACACGTGGGTGCCTTGCTGCTGTGGAGCTGGGAGTCTGAATGAGCCTGCAGAGCCCTGGGATCCCAGGGCACCCGCTGCCAGCAGGGCTTTGGGAAAGGTGCTTCCTTAGCAGGAAGAGGCACCCCCTATCACAGGGCAAGAAGGCAGCCTCCCACATCCTCTGCAGCCATCACTGCACAATCCCCAGCTTTGCCATTGCAGCAGGGAAGGATATAGCATAGTCAGTTGCTTTTCTGCATCTCTCTTTCCCTACTGATGGGATTGCTGCTATCCCAGATCATACACAGGGGTTAAACTCCCAGAGGGAATCAAGACAGCGCAAATCAAGGTTGAGGCTTTACTTGCCTGTGCAGAAATATCTTATGGTACCCCACTCCGAACAGCTGAGGCTCTTCAGATTCATCTGGGATCCTGACTGCTCTATAATGATAGAATCTCAGACTGGTTTGTGTTGGAAGGGACATTAAAGCTCACCCAGTCTCAACCGCTGAGCCATGATCCCAAATCCACAGCACCTCTGCACTCTCTGCCTCCTTGTTCCAGCTCTTCTGCAACATGTGTATTTGTGCTTCCACGATGTGTGGGGCAGACACACATACATCCCTGAATGCCCAGTTCAGCCATGCAACACAAACAATTTCCCTCACCGTGCACCCATTTACACCCCTGTCGCCATGGGCTGTGCCAGCCACCGATGTGCTGCCTGAGACAAGAGACATGTCAGCTTGATGGCCAAGGTAACAGACCAACACCCCTGCCCGAGGCAACAGACGGGAGACTGAGGCTGGGATACTAGAAACGGGCTTGGAGACAGATCCCACCGACTGCCAGACTGGGAAACCACATGGAGAGAGATGAGCTTGAGATCAAACTGCCTGGAGATGAGATGATTGCAATGCACTTGGTGACCTGATGCCACCAATGTCCACCACTTCATTCCCCTGTTCCTGCTATTCCTACCAGTGCGTTCAGACCCAGTATTTGCATACATCCCCTGCTCAGACCAATCTTAGCATTCCTGTTACACATCTCCACACGGAGACCAGAATAAAACTGAGAGGAGGAGAATAGGCTCGGGACACCCTCGCTGATGCAGCTCACACCAACACAGCCCAGCTCGGAGCTGCTTTTAGCTGAATGTTCTAGATGTTCTTGCAATATTCAAATATGGGTTTCATGGAAATGTCAAGATTCATTCTGAAAAAGCAATATTTTCTACCAGGAATATGAATGTGCCTAAATATTTTCAATGAATTCTCTCTTCTTTGAGATATCCTGGGCTGTGTTTTCTGCTTCCATTCATCGCAAAAGCATTCTTGGAGGTTTTGACACCTCTGTTATTCCCCCTATTCACTGTTTTCCTTGAAGGAAGATTTTGTATTTCAGTCTTAACAGCTCCTTCCTGCTAAGAAAAATAATGCAAATCTCTAAATATTTTGATTTCTGAAACCTCCTCCATATCCTACATCCTAAACAGGAGCTATTTATGGAGCCTTATGGTGTGTTTCAGCTTTCAATAGAAACCACACACGGTATCTTTAAATCCATCACCAGAACAGATTTGGGATGCAGGACATCTTTTTTTAGCCCTGAAGGCAGCCAGCTCCGCCAACCAACCCTGAGTCATGGCTGGGGGATCACACTGTCACACTGCCCCTGGGAGCTGCCAGATCACTGATGGGGGAAATGCTGGGTTTGGCTGGGCACAAATCAGCAGGAAATAGAATGACTGGGGAAAGTCAGAAATCACAGGGTGGTGAGGCTCCAAGAAAGACAAGCAAGATCTCAGGTGAAAAGAGGTGTTTTCCAGAGGGATCAAGACTTTCCAGGAAGGGAACTGAAGTCTGCAAAATGATGAGGGACCTGGAAAGAGTGGCGCATAGCAATTGATTATACACTGATTCTCACAGAGTGAGAATCAGTGATTCTCAGAGTGAGAATCATGGACCGTCAAATGAAGCTGGCAAGGTCCTGGTTCAAAATGAACAGAAGGCAACAGCTCCTCGTGCGAGGAGCTCCTTGCCAAGGGACATGGTGATCTCAAGGAAATTTCCATGTGTCTGAGTCAAGGCTTGGACTTCAAAGTGATAAGCTCAAGATTTGTGAAATGAGAAAGGTTGGAGGCTGGGAGTGTGCTCGAGGGAGGCAGCACAACTATTTGCTTTTTCTTCAAGGGGTCTATTGTATTGTAGGCACTTCTGGAGGTACAAAGGCTGGGCAAAAAGGACCCTTCCATAGTGTACATCCTCTGGGAATGTTCATGTTTGATTCCCCAGGACAACTGGTCCTACTGGATTGTGAGGCCTATAGAGTAGTTTGTGAAATTGCTGAAATCCCTGGACTGAAACTTATGCATCATAATATGCCTCCAGATGGATATTTTTGGTAAATGTCAGCAGAAAGACACCAACAGTTTCTGAGCACACAGCAAGGCAGAAATACACTGCTGCAGTTCGTGCCGTTTCCAAGACAAATCTTGGGTGCCTAGAAAAGCCTCACTTTTGGACAAGAGCCTGCAGAAGTGGCCAGCTGCTGTGTCAGAATGTGGCCCTCACAGGAATGTGGTACCCCTAAGGCCAGGCACAGGCTGCTTTTGTCTTCCTGAAGGTGCCCTCAGTCCTGAGCACCAAACTGCCTGGAGCTGAGCAGCATTTGCCCAGCAGCTATGGCGCTGTGTGGCTGGTTTAGCTACGGCAGCTGGAGTTCAGAGAAACAAAGAGAAAAACGTGGGTGCGAGCTTGCTGATGTCCAGGGCCGGACGCGGCTGAGTACTTGGCGCTACGTGGTACATTGCACTTGAGAAGTCTGCCTCCCGTTGGCTTCTGCTGGAGGAACATGTGGTGCCTGCAAGTCGGTCCGTGGGATTTTAGGACTCAAGAAAGCAGACGTTTCACAGAGCATCGGGCAGTGTTGGGCTACGCGCATCTTGTAAGGGCAGTACAGGGGTAGACTGTCCCTCCAGAACTCTTTCATATCTGAAGGGGGCCTACAAGGTTGCTGAAGAAGGACTTTTCATCAGGGACTGCAGCAATAGGGCAAAGGGTGACAGGCTCAAACTTAAACAGGGGAAGTTCAGGTTGGATATAAGGAAGAAGTTCTTTACTGTGAGGGTGGTGAGGCACTGGAACAGGTTGCCCAAAGAAGTGGTAAATGCTCCATCCCTGGC
>JANRGW010014642.1:0-12749 GCA_024733675.1 Psilopsiagon aymara | reverse complement strand
CTCCAGGAGCAGAGGGAAGAAAAAGGGGGAAGTGAGTGAACAAACTGCTTGGCTGATTTATGGCTTAAACCACGACAAAGTGGAGCTTAAGTGACTCTAATCATACATACCTTTATTATTATTGGTGAAAATCTCTCTCACTTTACTTTTAAAGGTATATGACACCAAAAATTCTGAGTGCATGCTCAGAGGGGGATGGTCTCAGTTTGAGGGGGTGTAGCATTGGAGATGGGAGTGTATTTTAGCATGTAAATGCCTTATAATGACATTATAATGTTCACACAGAGAACAGCATTCTGTCAAAAGATGACAAGCCGCCAGTTCAGGGTAGTAAGTATGCAGCTTATCAGTTTCTTGTACCATCTGGTTCCTGTTTCTTGTTGTTAGGACAAATTATGGCTGTGAAGTCTTCACCCCACTCCATCATCTGTCTGTGTATGCATGGGAGCCATTGTGGAGTGCACATTCCAAGGGTGGCTGCATCCTGCCCCAAGAGGCTTTGAAAGTCCGTTTTTCCCTTATATGCGGACAATGCTGCATTTCAAATATAAGTTTAATTCCTAATTATTCCACATTTCCTAATTATTCCACAAGGTTTAATTTCAAAATGGTCATGCTTTCCACTACGGCTTCTTTATTACTCCTGACACTAAAGCACAAGATCTTGTCACACAGGCAACTATAGCTGGGCCAGATCAAGTTAGCTGCCTTTGAATAGAGCATAGATATTACCTTCCTTCTTTAGCTTCATTAGATATTGTCTGGAAATCAGCAATCACAGACCTTTTCCAGGATTCCCAGGAACATGTGAAAAACCAAGTACTCTTTCTTCAGGCTAGAGAATAGTTCCCAAGACAAGGTTCTTTACTGCAAGGCTGCTTTCTTTCCTTATCATCATTCTCTCTGTGTGAATTGGATCCCTAAACCCTTGGCAGTGTTTGACACTGATATAACTATCCACCACTGCAATTATCAGAATACTACTCTGTACTGTGAGCCCACATATTCATGTCAAGGGTTAGATTTGGCATTTAATCCAGCAAAATGCATCTGAGGTTTTTTTTTTTTTTTTTTTTTTTTTTTTAGTGCTATGCAGAGGTACCCGATTAGCTTAGCCAAATGAAAAATAGAACAAGATATTTTGTTCTGTATTTTGTGATAATGGCTTCTTCTGAGCACAAGATCTGTTCCACAAAAGCTTTGCACGGCATACCAATTAATTATATGTATCACAGAAAACATGGCAATTTCCACATCTAATTAGCAAAATGTGGCAACGTTTACAGTGATATGCTGTTCACCATAATCTTCCTCGCAAGAGTTTATTTTCTGCTTTCAAGGTAATGTTGAGGAAGACAGCTGATCTCACAGTTACATATCAAGCCATAAACATTTATCAGGCTGTCAGGAGAGAGCAACATTTGTAAGTTGTCAATATTTAATCAGCAGTAAAATTAAATCATAGACCATTAGACTTAGTTCATCGAGTCAAGAATTCAATGCAGATGCTGAACTGGGATATCAGAAAGCCTCTAAACAAAGCATAAGCAATCTTCTGCCCCTTTTGATCATGGAAACACCATATAGTATCTGTGCCTGCACAGTACATATGCACATATCACCCCACCTGACCCCTTGTTTTTAACAGTAGGCTGCAAGAGCACTATCATTCTTGAGAAACCACCACACTGCACTTGTGAGCCTTGACCCCATTGTTTACATGACAGAGTCCATCACAGGACCAAAATGCTGTCATGTGCTGAGACGATTTCCGTGAGCTTTCTCTCCATGGGATCTTTACGTAAATTGCTAGTAAAAACCACAACTGCTATCCAAGGAGCACTGGCTCTTGCTCCCCTCTCTCATTTGTAGATATATGCCCAAGATGTCAAAAGGTGAAAATGAAAGGACTTATGATCCTCTGTTAGGAATTCAATGTGGTAGCCATGCTCTTCATTACATGACAATGAAAATGGTTACACTGTGCAGCCCTGCTTTTCTTGCATCCCTTCCCTTCCAAAGCCAGACAACAGCTATTTCTGAGTTTTTACAAACTCTCAGCACCCAGCACTGTAGAAATAGAAACACTTGTTTGACAGGGCAGTAGAACTTCTTCCATTTCAAAGATCTCTCTGTGCTTTCTAAAGTTTGACAGACTTAGCTGGGTGGAATCTCATTCCTCCAGACCATTCTGGGCTGAGCATTTAAAAAGAAAACCTGCCCTTTGGCTGACAATCAGCAGCCATGACTTCATCCCTTTGTTCAGTTCAAGGGTGAGACAAACCTCAGGCTTGAAGCCAGCTGCCTATCTAGACTAGTACTAAAGCAAAGTGTAAGGACTGGAGTCAAGCCAAGACCCTGAGTCAAACCTTCACCTAAAGTGGCAATACAGTCACAGCCTGAAACACTGCGATAATACTCTATATATCTTACCTTCTCTTAGCTGATAATATTATTCAGCTTTAAGAGACTGAATCACTGTGACATGTAAGGTAGTGGTAAAGACTCAAGCAGCTGGTTTGGTTAGGTCTAATGAGAGGATAAAAATTACTTTTCCTACTGCTGTAGCTTTGCTATGGAACTCTCCTCCACTCCTTGGCCAAAAATGGGTAAAATACTAAGAATTCACAGGCCTTCTTCCCAACTTGCAGTCAAGCAAAGGTTTTTGCTTCCTCCACACATTCATTGCAAATAAGCAAGAACATTTCTGGTTTTATAAAAACGCACACCTGAAGGTAGAAAGTGACTGTGTATGACCTGCCCTGCAGGTTTCCCATTCTTTCTCATTTGTTCTAGTTCTCTCTTTCATGGGCAATTTTCTTCCTACGTTTTCTGCTTCACAGCACATTACTGCTCTGATTAATCCTCATTCAAACTTCTGCTCACACCAGGTAGCACAGATTCAGGTAGCATCCATCACCACTGTCATCACAAAGATGTTTGGGTAACCTCTAAAGGCTTTGAAAAGCCCCTTTCTCAGAACATCAGAATTCAGCCTTTTCCTTCCACTCTGTTAATTTTATTTTATTTTTCCTTGCAAGGTCAAAATTCTGCAAACAAATGTCATCCAAAAATTGAAAAAAAACCCAAACAAGGTGCAATTTAATGACTAAATTATTTGTGGCTATATTTCTCTTTTGCATTGCATGTCTGTTTGTATTACAATATAATTTTCACCTGCTGTCATATGTAATATGCTTTCCAATTTAATATGTTTTTTACCACATCTAAAAAGGAAAACTAGAGCTGCTTTCTCCAACTCTTCTGTTAAGCTGTCCCTGCCCTACTTGCTGCTCATGCATCTAATTTGGCATAACGAGACACACATCACTGGCACAGGCATTCACAGTTTTACATTATTGTGGCTTGGCAGTTAAATCTTTAACTTAGGTGTATCCTTCCTACATAAGCTGCTAATGGAGGAAATTTACTGATTTAATCACTTATTTTATCTCATGAGTCTCAATTTGTCATAATTTGCTGTGTCTATTTCACTTCTTGTAGCAGGTATTCTCTTTGGAAGTATTCTGTGCTGAAATTTGTTCAAGTAATCTCTTTGAAACAGGCTCATATTTGTTATCACGACCTCCACACACCTCCTAACACTAAGGTGGCGAAGCACAACTCTGATTTCTCAACTGAATTTTGCAAGTTCTGTAACTTGCCTAATGTTCCTGTAATTTTCTTATAACTTCTGCTTTCTCAAGAAATACTGATTTCTGTCTAGAGACTGCTAAATGCTGAGGGATAGAGTCTGCAGGGAACACAGGGAAACTTCTGAGGGAAAACTTGCCAATAGCTCCCTGCTGAGAAAACATCATATCCTAGAATCGGTGCAGACCACTTGATACCATAGTATTTAATAGTCTCTGAGAGAAAGTTTTGAGGTGAATCTAAAGTGAGGTGTTTCTTGGTGGAGTTGGCAGCATAAGGAAAGTATTTTGCAAAAAAAAAAAAGTGTACAAAAGCAGTTTTATAAAGAATGATTAATATTTTTTTTGGTTTTGCTCTTAGAAACCTTTGCTCAGTGACACTTGCAGGCAACACTCAACTGTGACTGTGTCTGCCTGGGGGGGGCTGGGAAATGTATGAAAAGCTAACAGAGGGTTACAGTGCAAAGTAATAGCTGAGAGAAAAAGTACAGAACACTTGATGAGCTAGCACATTTGTGCCCTATACAGGACTAAATCGAGTCTATATGCAAATGATCAAAGGGAAGTTCTCAGGTAAAGGCAAGCCCCTAAACAGCTCTTGATGTAATAACAGTTCCATCCCCACTCTTTGACGATCCAAGGACAGTGCGTTTTTTTTACCTCCTTTGAGTTCTAGACCTAAAATATTTGTTTGAGCCAAACAAATTTTACAAAAAAAAAAAAATAGACAAAAAAGGAAACAAAACCCAACCCCAAAACCCCACAAAACTCCCTCAACTTTTTCTCCCTTTATTTTTCTGTTACATTTCTATTAATTTTTCATATATGCAGCAACATTGATGGAAATTACAAGATGAGAGGCTTGAAAACAGAGTTTATTTCCCACAATTTCTTTATCTCTATAAAAGCTGGGTTGTGGCCCCACTGAAAATGAGAAGATTTTCCAGTTGAAGTTTTCTGCTGGGACTTGGGAGACCTAATGTTTGCTACATATTTGGATTACTCTGAATGCTTGAATTTAGTTCTGTACGCTATGATCTGTTTCAGCTTCAACTTCATTTAACATCCCTGAGCCCTTCAAGCTTGAGCCCAGGAGAGCATAAGAAACTAATCCCACAGACTTTGCTCCTCAACACCATCTGGATAGGCAGAATGATGGAAAATATCACTGAATCAATATTCTGGAAGAGCTGACTATGTGTTTGGGATCTGAAAAAATAGCTTTTATAACTGTTTCTACAACCCTTATTCGCATACTGTTAGATTATTCTGAAAGTACTTCTTTGGAAGTGAATACTATTGAGTGTGAATAAGGTAGTGAGTTAGCAGAAAGAATAAGGTTCAGAGAATTTAGACCCGATAGTTTGAAATAAAAACCTGTACAGCTTTAGAATTTTTTAAGACTATTTACATAATAAATTTACAATTTTAAAAACCTTAACAATACAGAGAACACTAACAGTAAAAAACGACCTTCACATAAGTAGTTTGGTTTGCTCAGGTTTTTTCTGTAAGGCAAGTGACCAGTACCTCATATTTAATCAGGTTTAAAAGGAAGATAACTCCTACTTATGGGGTATACACAGGTTTCCTGTGCTTGCAAGGGTTCATGTGATTTCAGGTGGAGCTTGCAGAGACTGACATGAGCATCAAACCAAATAATTCAGCTCATCCCATAGTTGTTCTGATTTGACAACATGAAAAACTGGAGGACATGTCCAAGCCAAAAGTGACATCTGGATCAGATGGAAGGGAGCTCTCTGGAAATGTGACAGAATCCCTCCAAAATAACAAATGGCAGACCACCATAATAATGATAGAAATAAAAACCCACCATTAAAAAAGCAAGAAAGAAAGATGATGAATTAACTCTATACAGGAGAGAGATACAAGCAATAGAAAGACATCACAGCTTTAAAACCGGCTGCAAACATAACCTACCCCACCACAAGTGGGGACCCATCACAAATGTAAAGCAAAGTTATGACTTCATTTAAATACAAGTTGATTAGAAAATCATGGCTTTCAAATGTGCTTAGCACTCTAAGTGTCATAATTAATGGAAACAGTTGGATGGTGAGTACATTTCAAAGCCTGGTAAATTTTGCTCAATGATTCAGTTGAAAAGTAAGGAGAAGGAGGAAGCAGCAGAGACTGGTTTCTTTCTAGTCCTATTAAGTCAATGAGACCACACTCTCTTTCACTTTTCAGAGTCAAGTAAATCTGGTAAATGCTTTATCCCTTAACAGGAGGACAGAGAATGGAAGCCAAAGTAATAAAATCCCAACAGATGTTCAAAGTATCTAGAAGGAGAACTGGGAATCTATAAAAAAAATGAAGTTTTATTACAAGTGCTCTGTTATTAACATCATCTAAGTATGCTAGCTTAAGTTGCATTTCTTAAAAAAAAAAAAGGATGCTGCAAAAAAAAAAATCAAACCTTCTTAACAGACCTGATTAAAAAATTTGCTGAAGTAATTCTCGGTAGTGCTAACAAAACAACTGTGAATGATGCCACAACTTTAACATACCTAAAGAGAGTATAAAAACTCTGCACGTGAGCCTATGGAAAAAAATAAAGAACAAAAATTAAATCAGAAATTACTACTGAAATTCTGTATGTGTATTTTTAAATTTAATGCTGGGGACCTGTAGACGCTTCTTTGCACACTTAGATTTGTCTGAGAGAGTGATTTCATTGTAAACGCTACAGGTGCATTCCTCCACTGCTGGAGAACTGGGAGTTTTGTCTTTGATCTGAGGAGGCATTGTGAGCTGAAGCTGGACCTGTCCATCACCCACCCAATCTTCAAGCTCTCTAGGCACACAATGACCCTCACCACAGAGTGATGGCCTTAACTGTTTATCATGAAAAGGTAGCCACACTACATGACTCCCAGGATAGGAAAGAAATCCCTTGGAGAAATGTGGCACTGCCACACTGATGTTGCTCCACATCAGCCAGTTCTTCACCTGGTTTCTGGACAACCACCTGGGTCTGTTTCCCAGGCACAGTGTCCAGCCCCAGCTGAGGCTCTCCTTGCTGCGATCCAGCTGCTTCCTGCTGCAACACACACCATATCTCTCTGGGACTGGCACATACAAATTCTAGGAAAAGAAAGCTGGAAATAGAACAAAGTTTCAGTGCTTCAGGAAAATAATCCTCCAGCCAAGGCAGAGAGCAGCTGCCTTCCTTTGATCTGTCCAAGTGTAGGCAACAAAGGCTCGGGACCATTTATTTCCAAAATTATTGCCACTGTGTTGAATAAAAAGCTCCATTTCAAATATCGTACTATGATTCCTTATTTGTAAAAAGTTAACGATCTCTTTCTGGAGGATTAGCAATATGCTAATCTGTAGAATTAAGTATGTACATTTACAAGATGCCTACGTAAACAACAAAAAATTCAAAAAGGGCAAAATATATTTAAATGCCATGGCTAATTTGCCTCCATCATTATTTGCAAATCACAGAATATAATAAAACTAAGGTAGATGGCAACACAATGAACTTTTTTTTGCCTTAAATTCATCAATTTGATCATGAACTGAGACACATTGAAAGACTTAAGATGTTAACAGTTAAAAGAGCACAGTCTCCAGAAGAACCTGTGAGAAATATATTCTTACTTATGAATCAAGGCTTCAAGGAGGGTATAGTAAACAATGTGAAAGCTGTAGCAAACTCATAAAGGGAAAGGTACAGTAGAAGAACCAAAAGGAGGAGGAAACATCATAGGTGGTGAAAGGAGGAGGCACAAAAGCACAAATTGTAATCAGTTCTAAGTAAGGTTAAGTCTAATGGCTTTGTAACGGGGGGTGCTTGAAGGTAGTTTTAGGTCCTTAGGGCCTTAGTACAAAAAGTGTAAGAAGAATAAAATAGAAAAACAGGACCTGGGGATGGGCAGAGTTAAACCGGCTGATGGGTGGAGGGACAGGAGGATTGCTATGTTAATGAATCCATTAAGGTGGTGTAAATATCTACTGGGGAGTATCCCGGACCAGCAAATGGCCAGTAAGGGAGCAGTTAGCCTACCTGATAAGTTTAGGGACAGGATGATTCCTGTGTTTGTTATGTTAATTAGGCTGGTGCTTCAAAGACTGTCAGCGGTGATGAAGATTGTTGGAAGAAGTAAATGACTCTCAAAGACCATCATCACATTTTGTATGTATGCGGGAAACTTTCTGGAAAGCGATGTAATTCATGTGTAGTCTCTTATATGCCCTAGTGACTATATAAGGATGGCCTGTGTGGCAATACGGGGACACACGTTAGGAGGAGTTATCCCCCATGTCTCCCTGTGCTGCAATAAAGAATAACTGCTTGTCAACTTGAAAACTTTGTTGACGAGTTTGTCCCTGGAGTTTTCTCCGAATCAGTGGCTGCAACAGCAATGCCAGCTGCACTGCTAGTAGCGAGAGATATAGACTTTTCCTGCAGTTTTCATAGCTTTTTTTTATTATTATTCCATAATTAGATTACTAACAAGTGCCTTCAGTTCTCCTTAGGGCCAGCACAATGCCAGTTTTTACCACAGGAAACCAATGGCCAAAAAGTTTTCCTGACTTTCATTTCCTACTCCTTAGATGTAACTTAAGTTAAATTTAAGTAGCAATACAAAGGAAAAATATGTTTGCATCAAATTCATTGATTTGATAATAAACTAAGACACACCAGAAGTAAGACTTGAAATGGCAACAGTTAAAATAGTACAATCTCCTGAATAACCTGTGAGAAATACACTCTCTGACTGATGGGAGCTTCACAGCAAGCTATGGAAGACAACATGAACATTTCAAAGCTGTTTGTAAGAGGATCAAGCACAAACCAAAAAAGAAAATAAATGTTTAAAAAAACAGAAGAGAACTCTTGGATTTGCAAAGTTATGCCAAGCTTTGAAAAACAGCTAATGCCTGGCTTTAACATTCCACAAGCTGTTAAACAGTATCGCACCAGCCACCCCCAGCTAGCACAAGGAGATGTACTCGTGCTTCTTTTTGAAATACTCATAACCAAGGCTGACACGTGGTATCTGAAACTTGGGTACTATATATCTGAAACCATGGGATAGCTGAAACCATGGGTACCACTCCTTTTCTGAGAAAATAAGGTAAATAAGAAATCCCAGTGGGAGAGACTGTGAGTAAAATACCTCACAGAATAATAAACATTTTCACTGTGGTTTCCCTGTAGGTTATTTTTATATACTCTAATGGAGGACTGTCAATAAAAAATTACTGATCTCTGAGTTCCCAAGTCAAAAAGGGAACAGAACTCTTAGCTACTATGTGGTTATAGCACCATGCAGGCTTTCTGTCCATGACCTCACTCTCAACTGTTTTGTGCTTCCCTGTTAAGAACATAAGCAGGACAATATTAACTGCTTTGCATCATTCCTACTCAAAATTCCACCTTGGAATGTTAATTTCTGCATTGGAAAATGAGCAGTAAAGGGCCTTGTAAATGAGAGTGAGAATAAGTGCATGATAATGCATTCTATATTAAAGTTACCCCTTTTCCTCTTTCATACCCAGCCAAAGCTGGCTACATAACTTGCTGACCCTATGAACTAAATGCCCAGCCTGCTAAGGTAGCAATTAACTAAAGAGCAGGTAGGTGGAAGAGTAATAAATAAATTGCAGGTAAATATTTCTGCCAGCATTATGTCTATGGGAAAAAAAAAGGGAAATCAGACAGCAGTCTGGAAACAAAGTTTATCTGTGCCAAGGAAGTGGTGGCTGGGAGAGATGGAGGCTTCTGCATGTGCAGCTCTGGCTTCTGCAGCTGCCACAGTCTCAGAGGGGTCAGATGAGTTTCCGTTTCAAGCTGGATGTGAGAGGCAGGGTCGGAGGACGCAGAGCTGGGGTCTAAAGATCGCTCTGAGAGTCCGATGACTTGTCTACATCTAGAAATAATCTTTCTCCACTTCCCTTAATTGTTTCTTCCCTGGGCTTCAGTGATAGATTAGGGGCAGGTCAGTGGCCTCATCCAGGGTTGCAGTAATTGATCAGAGGTCCATTCTGATTTGGAGAAAACTCTAGGAACAAACTCGCCAACAAAGTTTTCCAGTTGACAAGCAGGCATTCTTTATTGCAGCGCCAGGAGACATGGGGGATAACTCCTCCTAACGTGTGTCCCCATATTGCCACACAGGCCATCCTTATATAGTCACTTGGGCATACATGCGTATCCATGAGGCTACACATGCATTACATGGTTTTCCAGAAAGTTTCCCGCATACATACAAAATGTGATGATGGTCTTTGAGAGTCATTTACTTCTTCCAACAACCTTCATCACCGCTGACAGTCTTTGAAGCACCAGCCTAATTAGCATAATAAACTTCTTCCAACAACCTTCATCACCTGACAGTCTTTGAAGCACCAGCCTAATTAGCATAATAAACATAGGAATCATCCTGTCCCTAAACTTATCAGGTAGGCTAACTGCTCCCTTACTGGATATTTGTTGGTCCAGGATACTCCCCAGTAGATGTTTACACCACCTTAATGGATTCATTAACATAGCAATCATCCTGTCCCTCTGCCCATCCCCAGGACCTGTTTTTCTATTTTCTTTTTCATACACTTTTTGTACTAAGGCCCTAAGGACCTAAAACTACCTTCAAGCACCCCCATTACAAAGCCATCAGACTTAATCTTACTTAGATCTGATTACATTTTGTGCTTTTGTGCCTCCTCCTTTCAATTCAAAGGCAAGTGCAAGAGTGAGTGGCTTCACCTTTGACTCAAATCATCTCCAGAAATCAAGCACATATCTTACTCTTGATAACAGCCTCAACTTTGATCATGCAGCTTCACCATCCACTCTGGAAAACTTGTCAAGCTGCACACCCACAAATGCCAGTATTGTGTTTATATTAGTGTGAGGTTGCAGGGGTAGAAATAGTTAACGAAATGGATTCAGCCGTTATTGCCCTGGTCCAACTTAAGCCCTGCGAACAGTGAAGAAAACAGGACATGCTATTGCCCTGGTTGGGCCAAAGCCTTGGTAACTGTAAAGAAAACAATGAAGGGTAAAGATCTCTTAGTAAAAGAAAGCAGACAGTTTGCAAGATAAAGCAGGATGTGCAGCTCAAAGACAGACCAAACAATGTGAATATTTGTAACCCTTACTAGTTTTGCCGAATCAGGATTATAAGGAAGTAAGAGAGCAGAAAGTTACTTCTTAGCACTTAGTAGACTATAAAAGGGACAAGATGTGAAATAAATGATTTCATTTGTAACTAGAAACGGGGTCCCTGCCTAAGGTCTCCACCCTAGTGGTGGTTAAGCAGTGTGTGCTGGTTGAACCCAGGCAGTGGTATATATCTTATTGAACACGTGAGAAGGTAGCACAGAAAGAGTATACACAGAACTGTAAACTTGTTTAGGTTGGAAGAGACCTTCAAGATCATCCAGTTAAAACCCCTGGCCATGGGCAAGGACAGCTTCCACTAGACCGGGTTACTCAAAGCCCCATCCAACCTGGTCTTGAGCACTGACAGAGGTGGGGCATCCACAATTTCTCTAGGCAACGGAGAAGATGTTCAGAGGGACCCTCCTGGTTTTCAGTTTGTGTCCGCATAGCCAGTCACTACACTGACTATCATGCAATTAGTGAGAAGCTGATACAGAACACTACAAAACCAAACAAAACTGTACCTTTCGAAGGCTAATACTTGAGTGGATCAGAGCAAGAATATGTCACCTTTCAATGGTATTGTTACAATATTGCCATTCATTTGTGAACTTTACAAGCCTTCAAAGCAAGCCACCCCTTCCTGAACACACATTCTCTTTCATCCCTTTTTCTGCTGTATCTGCATTGTACATACCTCAACAAAGAGCACTCATGGTATAACTAATGACATCTAGAAATCACTTATGCTTATTTTCCAATTGCGTTGAATATTCTTCTTGTATGCCTAGAAACTACACTGAGAAGTATATTAGAAAGCCCCTTAGATAAGCTTTACCTAAGGAGTGGCTGAAAGACTGTCATTAGCATTTGATAAAATTTGATACTTCATTTGTATCATACTCAGAGGATTATTTAATGCCAATATCAATCTAAGGCACAGCATTTAAATATATTTGAAGTATCTGACACCTTTCTTAAAATGAAAACATGACCAATGAGAACATTAAATAATTTTATGGCCAATGACATTAATGCTTACCCTATGTACGACATGAGGGCAAATTTATGTGAATTTTTTCTCTAATTAATAAGCTGCCTGTCTGAATTAAAACAGTCAATTTTTATGATAAAGTCTAGTGTTTCCATAGTGTTAAAGGCACATAAAGTTTGTTTCCCGGGTTTGCAAAAACCTGAAAATATAAAAAAGACTGAATCTGGAAATTAATGTCTAAATCATAAAATGCAGCCATTTGGATTTAAAGTATCTTGTAACTATGATGCAGATAAATCACATTTAGTAAAAACAATGTTCATAATGGAATTTGAAACTCAGATGTTTACTTCTCTTTATTTTTCTCACAGTAATGAGAAAGGTGTCAGGGAGAAAGAAAATACTGTTGGGTTTGGTATATTTTTTGATTTGCTTTTTTCATAACATTAAATGTTTCCTGTCCATTTTTTTATTTTCTTAATGCTTATTGCATTGAAATAATGTTAGTGCTCTAAAGACTGGTTTGAATTTTGATATGTTTACTGCAACAAAATTTTGTTCTGTTATGTTAGTCTGTGTTTTTCCTGCATTTTAAAAAACAAGTGGAACGTTAGGAACCACATGAAAACGAAATAAAGGGACAAACTGGATGACTGAGAAAGTGGGTCTAGGCCTTCACTCTGAATCAAGGAAGCTACCCTTGCTGGCTTAGGTAAAGAGAAGAATCCAAACAGATACCAATAATAGAAGTTAAAAATTCTTTTTGATGGAAATCGTCAACAAATCAAACCAGCTGCAGCATCCTTAAGTGAACCTAAAAAATATATGCAGGGAAGGCACATGTAAGCAGCCTTTGATGATGCATTCATCACACTCATATCCAGCATTGTTATAAATTGTGACCACAACGGACTGAAATCCAATTAAAATTTATTAATTATAGCAAGCAGAATATGAGCAA
>JANRGW010014641.1:0-14024 GCA_024733675.1 Psilopsiagon aymara | reverse complement strand
ACTGGCAAATGCTCTGACCACACCACCCAAGTCTTGGAAGGCAGATGCAGGGACTGTGAGAATGAAGACCTTGGGGCCACTGTAGGAGAGGGTCTGGTTCAAGACCATCTTAAAGACCTGAACATATGCAAATACATGGGACCTGATGAAATCCATGCATGGGTCCTGAAGGAGCTGGCAAATGAAGTTGCTAAGTCATTGTCCATCATATTTTAAAAATCATGGCAGTCAGGTGAAGTTCCCAACGACTGGAAAAAGGGAAATATAACCCCCATTTTCAAGCAGGGGAAAATGGATGACCCAGGGAATTACAGACCAGTCAGTCCCACCTCTGTGCCTGGCAAAATCTTGGAGCGGATTCTCCTGGAAGGAATGCTAAGGTACATGAAGAGCAACAAGGTGCTTGGTGACAGCAAACATGGCTTCACTAAGGGGAAATCCTGCCTGACCAATTTGGTGGCCTTCTATGATGGGCCTAAGGAACTGATGGGCAGGGGTAGAGCAGTTGATGTCATCTACCTGGACTTGGGCAAAGCATTCGACACTGTCCCACATGACATCCTTGCTTCTAAATTGGAGAGACATCAATATGATAGGTGGACCACTTGGTGGACAAAGAACTAGTGTTGGTCAATGAGAAAATGAACATGAGCCTGCAGTGCAAACTCGCAGCCCAGAAAGCCAAACATATCCTGGGCTGCATCAAAAGGAGTGCGACCAGCAGGTCGAGGGAGGTGATCCTGCCCCTCTACTCTGCTCTTGTGAGACCTCACTTGGAGTATTGTTTGCAGTTCTGGTGTTCTCAACATAAAAAAAGGATGGAACTGCTGGAACAAGTCCAGAGGAGGGCCACGAGGATGGTCATGGGACTGGAGCACCTCTCAGCCTGTATGGAGACAGGCTGAGAAAGTTGGATCTGTTCAGCCTGGAGAAGAGAAGGCTGTGTGGAGATCTCATAGCAGCCTTCCAGTGTCTGAAGTGGGTCTATAGGGATGATGAGGAGGGACTCTTCATTAGGGACTGTAGTGATAGGACAAGGGGTAATGGGTTCAAACTTAAACATGGGAAGTTTAGATTGGATATGAGGAAGAACTTCTTTACTGTAAGGGTGGTAAGGCACTGGAATGGGTTGCCCAGGGAAGTTGTGAATGCTCCACCTCTGGCCGTGTTCCAGGCCAGGCTGGACATAGCCTTGGGTGGCATGGTTTAGTGTGAGGTGCCCCTGGCCAATGCAGGGGGGTTGGAAGTAGATGATCTTAAGGTCCTTTCCAACCCTAACTATTCTATGATTTTATGATTCTATAATTAAAGGACTGTCTGCAGCTGCCTCAAGGAGGGGCAACCTCTGCTGACCCAGCAGGGCTGGTCAGTATGCTTGTGCCTGGGATGGAGACTGACACTGATGTTTCCACCTCACCTCCTGGCCAGGCTCCAGTGCCCAAGCAGGAGGAATCTGCTCTGGAAGCTGCTGGGTTCAGTGGCTCTTGAAACATGGTCAACACAAAGTAGAAAGGCTTGTGTTGCCTATTTTCATCATGACCCCTATGAATCAGGACAGCCCGAATCCAAGCATTTCTTATGCCTGAGGTAAGTTTCTTTGGAGCTGTACCTACCAGAATTCTGCTGTAATAATCACAAATAAACCAAATGATCATTTACAGTGGCTCCTATTTGCTCCAGCATCTAGTAGGGAATACATTCAGGTACACAAAATAAGCTATTAAAACTTGAATTTACTTCAGGGAGATTCAAATGGTGGGAAATATTTATAGAAATGAAATCTGTAGGTGAAAAATAAAATATCTGCTGTTTTGGAATTGTTGCACTAAATCATTATTGCTTTAACATTTGTTACTATGAAGAATCAACAAAGTGTGATCATCTGTATTAGTGCAATCTAGCTAGACACAGAAATCAGATGCAACTATAAAAAAAAAAAAACAAAACACACCCTACAGATGTCTCTTACTGTCTCTATCTATTAAAAAAATTCAGGCGAAAAATTGAGAGGTCAGAATTTTATTTCAAAGTATGAATCCTTTGGGAAACAGAAATCCAAGTCAGAATTTCTTAAATATCTGTAGCACAGGACTGGCATTTCAAAAAATAGAAATAGATGTTAAGAAAAGTCTGGAATAGTGCCATCTGAAAAAGATTTATGCAGTGAATTTGATGCCTAAAACATTATATTATCAAATAAAAAATTATGCAAACATTTCCTGAAGGGAAAAAATGCTCATTAGAACACTTATGAAGTCAGAGGCCAATTGAGATGTTTTTCCAGCAGTACTTCAGTAGTTCCTTACCTTCGTTATAACTTCTTAGCATTACTAAATTGCATTTTAATGGATGACAGAATCATTACAGGCTTGGTTATTGTATCTGCAAACCTTTCTAATGTACTTCATATATTAATGCATTTACTATTGTATTTTGCAAAACAGATATTTACCAGTGATAGATTAGTTCAATATAATGCAGAAATTTCTTGAGCGTTTGCCATATTTTATATGAACAAGTAACATTTAATTATTAACAGCAGTTGTTCTGCTCATGTACTTCCAAACTTCAGCTGATATTGCACTTACAGGTTCCAAATGAGATGACCAAAGACATTCTGACATGACTATGAACAGGGCTCAAGTGAAGTTTTGGAAATGTCAAGGGAACTCTCTTCCTAACTCATTTTTTCTGTCTTGATTTTTTTGGCATTACATACACATAAGAACTTGAGTATTTTTCAAAGAAATATAGACATTTTGTCATTCCAACTGAATATATATATAAGTGAAGAAAACTCATGAATTTTTAACTGTCGTGGAAACCAATACCCATATAACTCCATTTTGGATTCTTTAAAAAAAAAAAGCCAAAAATTTGAGGAGGCATGCACTGTTATTAATCTTAAGTTTCATTAACTATTTATAATAGCTATTTTTTGAAGTAATTTCTCTCTAGAGGTACCTGTAGTACTTTACAGGTGTTTAAACACATAGCCTCATTTTTCCATTGGACAAAATTAAAGCTAATTTGAAGTATGCTGTATATATTTCTCATCGTATTATTGAAGAGCTCTTCAGAGCGCAACTACTGGAGACTATGTCTATTCAGGTGCAAAAGAAAAAAGTTTCTTTGGATGTGTGCTATAACAGAACATTTTAAATTCTGATACTATCAAATTATAGCAACCACTCAAATTCATCTAATTGAAAATATATAAAAAGACTTTGTAGAAGAAAAAAAAAAAAAAGCAGCAATTTGTCTCAGTTAAAAAGATGTATTTCAGGCTATTATCTATCACATTACTACTACTAAATATGCTTAAATATTCTCCAGCACACTCACCTCTTTTTGACGGTACTTAATTGCCAGTTTCAATCTTGCAAGATCATTACCACTTTGCTCTTCTATCAAGCTATTATCATCTCTGTAATTAAGAATAATTTCCAATTCCCTGGAACTCCGTGTCTGATCCAGGAGATCTTTTGCAAATTGCTTACATTGCCTTGACAGTTCCTCATACTCTGACTTAAATTCATTTTCCACTTTACTCAGTTCTTGCAGCTCCCAGCTCAGCTGAAAAGCAGTGAGAAAAGGATCCTCACTGGACAAAGCAATTAATGAGGGGCTTGCCAGAGCCTTGTAGATATTAAGTCTGGATCGAGAGTGGCGAAGGCTGTCCACATCTGAACTTGAGACACATTCGACGCAGTTACAGCGAACCTCATGTGGCCTAGGCACGGAGACTCCTTTCTGCACAAGAAGCTTTATGATTTCGTAATTGTTGGTGTGGGCAGCCAGAATAATGGGTGTGATGTCCGGTGTAAATTCCGAAAACTGCTTGTCCAGAAGCACTGGTGGGACCTGTGAAAAAAGACAAAAAGCCTTACAGGCCTCATCACTGAACAAGAGCTATAGAAAATTAAGCTACAAAAGCTTTAGCAGATAATACACTTCCTGAAGGAGTTGAAGGAAACATTAAAACATGACAATTCAATTAGCTAAGATAGCCTCTTTCCAGTTAATAAATTGCTATAAACAGGGTGTGATTTTTCATAAAACCTGTTTGTATGTAAGGAACTCACAGGCAATGATTCATTAGAGCAACTGATTAGGTAAACAAGGAAGAGTCAGACACAAACACTCCTGTCAGGTGCCTTGAAGTGCCAGCTGTGAGCAAGATGGAAATGCTCTCTTGTCTCTCAGTGGTTAATCTCAGTTTTATAGGGAAGACAGAATCTTGGGGGCATAATTGCAATTCCCTGTAGGAACAGGACACAGACAAGTTAGACAAAATAAAATGTGCCAGTAAAGGAGAAAGAGATGATAGGTTTTCTTAGAGAGAATGTTGGAAATATGACTGTGTAATGAGAAGCAAAGATAATCTGCTGCAAAGAGCTGACTGTTTTAAGACTCAGTTCTACATTCACATGCGCAAACATACTTTTTTCATAGGAAGATGGGGAGTTGGGAGAACAAGGGCCCCAAAAGAGCTTTTTTAAAGCCTCTTTTGGTGTGCATTTTTGTATTTTCAATCTTATTTATCAGAACTTTGTAAGGTCGTTCATTTTAAAATTGTTTCTTTTTTTACAATACCTAATTCTAAAGTCTTTCCCAGATCAAGACTACTTGTTAGGCTAGTATAATGAAGCCATATAAGTGTAATTAGCTAATACTATAAAAAAAAAAAAATGGTACTCGTATCATCATATGGACTGCCTCTGGTCCATAATCAATAACCAAATACAAACTCTATCCCCATCAGTGAGGAGGTCTGAGTTATGTGCTTTTAGGAGGAAGAAAAACATAAAACATTTGACTTAAAGTTTTCTGAAGGCTAGAGAAACAGATGGCCACTGAATGAGGGAAAAAATGTTTGGTATAAGTCTCATGACAGAAGAATGACCTTGTTGCCAGGTGCAAAAAACCACAAATAGCTGTGTTTTTTTAAAATGAGAAAAAGGAGAAAAGTTTATAGGAATCAGGTAAAGCATGTGAGAACACAGTCAGAAGGAGTTGAAATTAGCTATGTTTAGAGACTTGGGAGGGAAAGAAGCAAAATAAAAAGTGCAGTACACTGAATCAGAAACTCAGTGGAAAAGAAAATGAGAGTGAAATTAAGCTGAAAAGAAATGGTAGTCTGTGCATGTAAATCCATAAATAACAGCCATAGATCATGGATTTTTTTTTTCTCCCTCTTTCTAATGAAGACACTGTACGTTGCACATTTTTCAGCTGTTGTACACAAAAACCAGCTCATGTTTGTTCAATGGGACTGTGTACATGTATAAGAGCTGCTGTGTGTGTGGGTTGTAAAACAGAGGCCTGAAGCACTAATTAGCTGAATGAGAGAATTACTTTGGAGGTGGCCACCTATTCATGTAAAATGGGGTGGAAAATCAAGATGGGAAAGCTGGCATTTGGGATTGTAACTACACATTCCTAGGGAAACAATCTCCACCTGGCCATAGCATATTGCTGACCTCAGGTAGCTGTGCTGGATTCCGAGGAGGTATGTTCAGTCAGTGGGTGAGATTCCTTTTCTCCCTTTCCATGCACTCAAACATGCATGCTTGGCTTGGCACTGGGTAAGTTTTAGAGGAGGACTGGGGGATGCCTGACCTAGCACACCCACCCCAAATCATCCCATGCAGTGGGAGCAGCTGTCCTCACAGTCCTCCCCACCAGCTTATGGGAGATGTTCACAACCAGCAGTTGTAAGCCGAGCAGCTCCTGAGCAAGTCCTCTCCTGCTTTCTTTATTCTGAGGTATGAATAAAATGGTGTAGTGTGTGCAGGCATACAGAGAAATATGGGTTTGAAATTCACCATAAGTTAAGGACTCCAGCTGAGAATATACTAAAGGTATGGATGAGGGTAACAGTTGGGTATAAGACTAAGCAGAATGTCTGTGCACTATGCCTGGTCTCAGCTGTTGTCAGGAAAAGAAACATAACCTCTGCATCTGTCCTTTCAGAGGACTCTATGGCTGTGTCCACACTGTTCTGTCAGGTCTCTTCCAGGACACCTCTGTGTCATCTGTCACCTCCAGGCTGAATGCTGTGCAGAGAACACTAATGGATGCCCACATGCCCAGATTGCTTTGTTATTCCTGTCCAGTGTGAACTGGGGTTTGAAATACATATCTGTTTCCTCATCTGTGCGGTGTAGTGGGAAAAATGAGGCCATTTTCCATGAGACCTCCCTGGTTACTGTAGTCTTAGATTTATTTTCTCTCTTATTTTCATATTATATAGGAAAAAGAAAGTATACACACACTTTTCCTGCTTTTAATTTGCAACTGTGACCAATGCTTCTGAGCTGAGAAAGAGATGAAACTGGCAGTAAAATTTTGCTTTAGTTGAAGTGAGATTTTGCTAACATAGGTCTGAAAAAAGTTTACAAGGAGGAATGCATTGCAGTTTGACAGTGTCAGCCACAACTAATGAGACTCTCCCTTGGCTCCAGGGTCAGGGTACCAGGATGCAGAGGAGAGAGCTGCAAGGGCAGAAAACTCAAGGATACAAAGCTTTATCTCCAAACTCACTGACTGCTCAAAGTATCCCTCTGTCACTTAGTATGTCATCATCTTTGTACTTTCTGACACTACTAAACTAATATTTGCTTCAAGGCCTGCCAGAACTGAAGGCTGTTTTAACATGTCATTAGCCACAATCTTCTCTAAAATATTAAGAGAAACACAGCTTCACACAATATGGTGTTACAGTGATAAACTTGTACATGGGCTCCATTAACTCAAAAGCTGCTTGTTTTTCTCATAACTTTTCAAAACCTTTCCTCTAAAGGTAACTCAGCTATAAGGCTAGTGCATGCGTTTTGGAATTCACACCATCAGAATTCACCCAAATACAGAAGTGCGAATTAAATAATTTTAGCCTTAACTTGCAGAAATATTTAAAGGGCAAACCCTAAGACTGCAACTTTAATTACACCATGAGCTCAACCTCTGACTTTTTACCTTCTATTTTAAGATTTCCTATTCATTAAAACCAAAGACATATAGAATGCCAAAGCAATAAGGTCAAGGTACTCCCTGATCTGCAGTATAATGAAGTACTTACCTTTTGAAGTTCTGAGTGCTCTCATGGCACTCAGAATATTTCAGCATTTAACTGTTGACCCATAGTACTTGCTCTGAAGTCAGCAGACTTAAAATGAATTTTACTTTCAAACTACTGAAATTATTCTCTTTAAAGAATACAAAACAAATAACTAGAACACATTGACATCAGCCACACAATCTAAAGCTTGGACAGCTCACTCACAGAAAACATAAGTATCTTCCTTAAATCCTGGGAGGATGGGAGGCTATTATGTCTTCCAGTCACTGATTGTGACTTTCCAGCGCTTAGCAATGGTGTAACTATATTATACACTTTAGAGTTAACATGTCAAGTGTTAGGCTGTTTAAATTTAGAAAGGTTAAATGATTCTTGCTTGCTTGTATTTTGTTAAACATTTTCTGCTTCGACATTATTTTCAGGGTGGGGCAAAGCAGATTGGTGATTGTGTATGCGTAGCTCTGTGGGAATGAGTAGGCAAAAAAGAAAACAAAACAGAAAAGAAGAAAGCACAGCTCAAAGTCTGTGCACTTCAGCGCTCAAGGACATGAGATTTTCTATTGCATTTCTTTTTCCTATACTTAACTGTAAGTGGGAATGAGTCAGTCCTACTTAGATATCTAGCAATTTTTTAGATACCAAGTGGAACAGCCCTCTTCAGTTGTCTTTAAGTCCCCTGTATGGTCTGTGTGACAGAGAAAACTAGGCCAAACTACTGCCTATTTTCTCTCCTCGTGATATCAGAGCAGAGAGCTGATGATCTCTGAGATATCCAGGAAACAGAAAAAGATGTTTGGAAAAGGAAGAATGTAAACCCTGTGTGGGTCCTTTTCTCCATCTAGATTTCCCACAATGGCTCTCATTAACGCAACATCACAGCAGGGAGAAAACTGCAGTGCACATTTACCCACTTCTTAAGTGCAAGAGCTCAGAATTTACGTCAAGCAACCTACTTCTTTGGGCAAATGGACAGCCTGCCTGGTTCTTGTCTTTCTTTATTTACAATTATTTTTCCTTTTGTTTTCAAGGACAGCAAATCCTGCAATGGCTGCAAGCAATTAGGTGAATAAATTTCTGGGTCACATCAATCATGACAGCATGATTGCACGAAAAACCTAAAGCAAAAAAATGAGGCTATATGACACATAACAAGATGAATGCATATGTCATCTCATGCAGCACCACATTATATAAGAAAATTAATATTATAAAGTTATGTCATCAAGCTCATCAGTTTCTTCAGCACTACCGCTCTATAGTTGTCATCAGCCAAACAGCTTGAAACTGCTGAAGTCTACATTGCAGTACAGCCCACAGCATAAAAGTTATCCCTATGCATACAGAGTTTTCTGATTTGCATTTTGGTTTGTTGAGTTCTTCTCTTCTTTGGTTTCACATTATGTCAGCTGAAATACATCCTGATTATAATGATGGAAGTAATTCCATCAGGAAAGATTCAAAAAATCCTCCTACCCCAACTTCTTTTGCAAAGTAAGAAGCTACCAGATAACTTGAATGATTTGAAAATATAACTTCAAAATAACTTGAATTCAGTCGTGACACCACTGAATGAGTCTTCACACAGTCCATCCTGAAAGCCATTCTGAAACTATCTTCACAAGACTGCACAAACTGCATGCCTCCAGTGGTGGCCCGAGATTTTGGCCCAAAGACCTTTTCCCCATCCCAGGGTGCTTGCTGCACATTGCACAGGTGGCATGTTGTTTGGCCATTTAATGTGTAAGGCAGGAAGGTGGATGGAAGTTGACAAGCTGAGCTCAGGGACAGAATCATTTCAGAGCAGTGTGTCTGGTACTAGTCACGTAACACCCTTCTTGCATGCTGTCATTTTCTGTTTTCTATAGGTATCTTCCCTGGCCTCCCTGGAAAGGGTTCAACTTGTTTATTGTCCTTGGACTCATTACATTTCCTGAAGATAAGTACCACACTTTTAAAGTGCTACTGAAGTATTTTCTTTCCTTTTATAATATCCTGCCTCCATGTCTATTCTTTTGTAGGAAACAGATTTATCCACAAAACTTCATGCACTGTAGGTTTACTGACAACAGTCTGAGGACTAAATGTAAATGTATAAATGCACAGTTAAATTCTTTTAGAAATACTGTAACTTCTTAAAAATGCACTCTTTGAATATAATTAAACTAAGTCCATCAGATAAGATTTCATTACAAATTGTGTCCTTTAATATTTTCACACCCATGGTTCAGCTCAATGCTGTCAAGGTGTTTGATACTCACCTTCCAGATTTCTTCTCCCTGAAGTCTAACCACAGCTAACAAAGACCACAAAAAAGGAGTAGTACACATCTGAGGTTAAGTGATGCTTATCTTTTGGGGTCTTAAATGAAACAATGACTCATAAAAGAAATGTAACTAAAAAATTAAAATATTAGTTCTGACATGAAATATGTTAGGACCTCCAATTGAAATTTGAATGCTAGACATATAATCCCATAAAACCTCCCTCTTGCGCCAAATAATAGGATGGAGTTCACAGCAAAATGAAAGGCCTGACCAGCCAAAATGAAACCTTAACCACAACCTGAGACTTTGTGGTGGGAAGGTTTTATTTGGGCTGCAGATTTAAGATGGAAGTACCTTCTGTAAAATTCCAAATTATGTTATCAAAATAATGTAATCATAAAGGTTGGAAAAATACCTCTGGAGTTCATCTAATTCAACCAAGGCAGGGCCACCCAGGCAGGTTACACAGGAATGTATAGCCCTGTCACATAGTGGGAGGCGTCCCTGCCCATGGCAAGGGGGTTGGAACTAGATGATCTTAAGGTCCTTTCCAACCCTAACTATTCTATGATTCTATGATTTAAGGGGGCTTCAGTGCTTGCGTTTTTTGTATATGAGAATATTTCAAAGTTAAATTTACAAGTTTGGGGGTTTTAATTTTCTTTTTCCCAAATACAAGCTGAGTTTTCAAAACCTTGGAGTTTTTATCTTTTTCCTTTTTTTTAATCAGTTACACTTAACCTACCCTAAGATGTGTACCAATGGTTTTCTGATGTTTCTTCATGCTCATCTTATTACACTGAATCCATTTGTGTGTCACAATAGTCACAGCATGGACTGATGACTTCCAGTCTCTGTGTCAGCCACATTGCACAAAAGGCATTAATATTACATATTAAGAAAAAGAATTACAATAGTAATTCACTGAAACCAACATCACTTTTCTAAGCAATGAGGATGACTTGCATAACTGCATGATATAAACAATATATGCTTAAAACATCTGCAGAACATTTGAGCCAAAAAGCGTAAGAGAATTCAGCAAAGCACTGGATGGCAAGAAGGAACTTGTCAGAAGGTCTTGTTTGCCCTCTTGAACACAAAGTGTGGCAATTACACCCAGATCAGTGCCCAAAGACATTTGATCAATCTGTTCTTAAAGCCTTGCAGTGCTGAGGGGATATGTTTAATCATTTTCAGACAATGTTTCTGATACTTAATTTGTTTTACCTTTGTGCACTTAAGTTTATAATGTCTTGTTCAAAAAATGTGGTTAAAGAGAAAACATTATTTCTTACTATAGTTTGAGTTTTTTTCTTTTAAACAATCATTCCTTCAGGCTTTCCTTATGGGGAATATTTTCTAATTCTCTGAAGCGTCTTATTTCTTTATGCCCATTCCTTACCATTTCTGAATATAACAGAAGCCAAAGTCATAGACATTTTATCATCTGTTCTTATTCTGATGTGACCAAATTTGATGCTGACTTGCACAATAGTACGATATTGTCCAGTCTTTTTCTGTTAGTCTTGCTTTCATCCTCCCTGCAGAACTGTTATCTTAATTGTTTTCAGTTCTAATATATATTTGGTTGATTATTTCTGCTCTGCTTATAACCCTACATGTTTTCTTACTGATCCGTTTTACAAAAATAACTTCCCTTGTTTGCCCGGGCCATCCTGAATTCCAGTTGTGTCCTGCAATAGCCTTGCAATCCCCCCAGCTTTTTGTTGTCTACAAATTTAATATACCCTCTATTTCATCTTCAGTGTCATGAATGAAAATACTGATTGGGATAGACCCCTGAAGAATTGCTCATTTCATCCCTCTGATTTCCTGTTCATCCCTTCCTGTTTCACTAAGTACTGCTGCGAGCTACTGTGAGTGTGGTGTTCTTAGACTGTATTTTGAGTGACAGTTTATAAAATCTTACAAATCTCAAGCTATATGGCATGTACTGCTTTTACCTAACATGGTGACAAATGTAAATTATATTGCTAATACAAGATTTGTTCAGGAAAAATCCTCGTAGGCTGCTGGTCATGTCTATGTTTTCTTCCAGGTAGGTACAAGCAAAATATTTGTTTATTTTCTTCAGGATCCTCCCTTGTGTGAAAAAGTATAAACTTCCTTTACTTGAAAAAGGAGAACTGAGAATTGGAAGAAAATGATGTAAAATTAACTGATATCAGTTTCCAGATAGAATCAATGTAAAAGATACTTTATTTGATAGATTTGGGGCGTACATTTGTTCGGGGACATTGATTACAAAAGGCTTCTGTGCTTTATTACTCTTTTTTTTTTTCTCTTCTCTGTATCTCTGGGAGGTGATCCAAAATACAGCCTGTACTGGTCATTTTCAATTAATGGTTTTCTGTGAGCATTATTTGTGGATGGATATGTCCTTCCTTCAGACACTGTTAATAGCTTGAACAAGGGTGGGAAATTATGTCAAAGTAAACCCCAGTAAAAGACTGACAGGATATTCTGAACTTGTTTCCAGCTCTGAAACTCATACCTGCTCTCTCACCACATATCTTTTCAAAACTAGGTAGAGGAGTTTTTCAAGTAAGAACTGGGCATTGCTTGAGTGCTCATAATGAAAAGTGACAAGCAAAGAGGTTTTTTTTTTTCACTCAGGAGCAATGAAAGAAGAAAATGAAAATGGTTTGGAAAGACATAAGAGCGAAGAAAGAAAAAAAGATCGTATTGTTCAAATGATTAAAGGATAACTCAAATTATTCATATTGCACCAGAATAAAACTGTTATATGCCTTTCTTAATGTCTGTATGATGAGCAAAACCACTATTGAAACTTTCTGAATGTTCAAAGTAGACCTAGTAGAGTCCTTCCCAACTTAATGTTTTAAATGGATGCCTAGATACACACAGAATAATTTATAAAGAAAAAAACATTTCAGCGAAGTTTATGTTTGACATTCCATTTCCTGAGAACCATGTCTCTGGTCTGATTAGAAAACCATGGAAAACATCTTGCCTTTCCCTGTTTTTTGCCTTCCCCCAAAATGGCTTCAGTCATTAGGTGGGGAGCTAGAAGGAAACTGGCTTGCTTCTCCAGTGAGATCTTGAGCAAAATGTAAGAAAAAAAGAGTTCCTAAAATCTGAGCAGGATCTAGGGGGGGAAAAAAAAAAAAAAAAAAAAAAAAGCATCTCACTGGCTATGGAATGAGAAAGATGTTTTTTGAAAAGGAGCTTTTGCAGAAAGAAAATTAACAGATTGATGGCTTCTCTAGGTACCAACAAACTGATTGGCAGATACAAGCATCTCAGAAGGAAGGGTACGAATTAGCTAAAGTTCTTTACAGCTGATTGCAATTATTCAGCATTGCAAATTAATTTGAGATATCTTTACAGCTGGGAAGTAAATTTCATGTCTGAGAAAATTAAAAGGGTTATACTCTCAAAGAACAAAGTGGGAACCAGGCAATTTTGAAAAACAAAGAAAATATGTTTTATATCTCTTCAAAATATGAGAAAGGAATACAAAAGAGTATGGTAGGGACATAGAAACCTCGTAAATCTGCAAAGGATGTAGAGAAATGTCATAGCAAGCTCTTTCGTAAGTATATTATTCCTGGTATGATATTCAGTGGTTTGTTATTTAGCAGCAGTTCTGGTTTATGAGCCATACTGTAAGTTTTCCATATTTTGCAGATGCAAAACAGAACATGTTTCTGAAGTAGACAGAGGAGACCATGGCTCACACACCTACACTAGGATATGCTGGGTTTTGAAGTTCCTTTGAGAGGCAAAGGATTGACAATTTTATTCTATTACAGGTTAATGATATTCTCATCTGTGTTCAGTTCCTTACATTATAGACACTTTGAGAACCAACCTGCATGTATGAATCAATTGAAAAATCCTACTTCTTCTGAGGTTTTGGAAAGATGGAGTGGTAAACAACAGAAGATTGCTAGAAGCAGAAAAAAATCCTTTTCAATTACCACTGCAAAGGAGATATGCGAGAGGCATGCATTATTATAAACTATCCTATACAGGGAGAGGCCAGGAGCAGAATAGGGTAGATTGCTAGAAAGAAGCCTTTGAAACCGGTGCCAAGGGGAATGGATTGGTTTGAATCCTTTCATAATGTGAGTTCTTGTTTCAGGTGAGTCTTATTTCAGTGTTGTATTGCTCCTGAGCTTACTGACATATTGCAGATCTTGATCTGTACATATCTTATACACACAGTGCCTCCTAGTAATGAATGGGTAAAGAGGCATTCCTAATGTGCTTAGGATACGGAAAGCTTTTTTCTTTGAGCTTATATATGTATATGTTTATTCAATTCAGTGCATGGTAGCCACAAAGGCTTAATAAGCAAAGGTTTAAAAGAACAGGGAAGAGATGTTTCAACTTGAAGCTGATGACATAAATCTAGTTGGTAGCAAACAAAATGGTGGCAGACCTTTTTGCATTTTCTGCAAATACTTAATTGTATGTCGGCAGTACATAATGAGGAACATAGATTCACAGAATAGTTAGGGTTGGAAAGGACCTTAAGATCATCTAATTCCAACTCCCCTGACATGGGCAGGGACACCTCACACTAAACCATGTCACCCAAGGCTATGTCCAACTGCCAGGGATGGAGCATTCACAACTTCCCTGGGCAACCCATTCCAGTGCCTCACCACTCTTACAGTAAAGAACTT
>JANRGW010014638.1:0-21441 GCA_024733675.1 Psilopsiagon aymara | reverse complement strand
GGCCGGGAGCCGCTGAGGGGAGCGGGGCGCCGGCGGGGGGGACCCCTCACTGCGGGGTGAATGGGGGTGTTACAACGGCAGTGCGCAGCTCTGTGTCCGGGCAGCCGCGCCTGCACGGAGCTGCGGGCAAGAGGGGGATTAGTGGGGGGCACAGCGGTACACCGTCGGCTGCGTTGGCCCCGGGGCACAGCGAGTACCACAGCGTCTGGGGGGACGGCGAGGAGAGAAGGAACGCGGTTAACTCTCGGTGGCACCCGCTAGAGACAAGCCCTGGGAGCTAACCGCCGTGTGTCCTCAGTGGTAGGCTAGGTCACCTCAGGGCTGCCCATAGATGCTCTCAAGGCTGGATTGTTATATTTTTTTACCCTAATTACATGTACGTGTAGATTTCTGTAATACAAGTTAGGTTAGTGTATTGGGGTGAGACGCAGATAAAGAAGTTACCTGAATGAGATGAAATCGTTCCCTTCGGAGCTAAAGGTATACAAAAGAGGGGAAGCAATACTAGTTTTCAGTACACAGGAAAAGGAGGGGGAAAAAAACCCAAAGGAAAACAAAAATCCGGCCTCAGCCTCCGCTTCAGCGTTTGACAGCTGCCAGGAATATGAAAATGTCATGCAATTTCTGTTCCAATGAGCAAATTGAGGCAGCAGCATGCAACATCCAGCAAGTGGGACACATTCCTCTTTTTAGAAAAGCACATGATTGTATTATGCAACATCCACTCAATTTAAGTATACTGCTGAAGTGCTTTGCATAGGGAAAGGCCTAGAGCACAGGAGGCAGTGGGAAGCTGGTTATATATAAACCTTCATTTTTTTGTTTCAGTAACTTGGATTGCAGAGGGTATGTTTAAAAAAGAATAAGCTACAGGTATTCTTTCTGATATGCAGTGTGTGTTCAGCAAAGATGCATATATAGCATAAATCCAGTGGTTTTATCTTGCAGTCCATTAAAGCTGTAAATATTTGCAGCAGAATAGACTATTAGCTTAGGTCTAGAATTAAGGTATAGTGCCTCTGAAAACCACTGCTGACACTGAGAGTTACATGACCAACACTAAAGCTTGATGATTTTAAGGGTGCCTGTGATACTCACTATCAAGTATTAATGCACATCACAGGAAACTTGATCCTAACTGATGAGGTTATTTTCTGTGTGTAGAAACAGGTAGGTACTTCATAGAAACCATGGGTTGATGCTTCGTAGATGCAGGAAAACCAGCGACAAAATGGGCTCCTTCAGCTGGAAGGACTGTTGTTTAAATCTACATACTAAACTGCTTACTGAAAATGTGCACACAGAAGAAAGGAATATTAAGATTCAGATCCAAACCTTAAGGGGTGGATTATGTTTCATCACTTGAGGTTAAGCAGAAATGAGGTACTAAAGCTCACTCAGAAACCCCAAGCCTGATTTTCTTCCTGAAAAGTGAGAAGTAGTGCCCCAAGGTTTCTTTGGGAAAGTGCTTTCCAGTATTCATCTCTCTCCATGATTTCTATACCTTAACTGTAGTGGAGGCTGGACAAAATGGCACCAGAAGGAATGACACAGTCCTCAGCAGTCTGGTGAAAAGCGTGCTAGAACCAAGGCATACCTGCCCCAGCCTCATCACAAATGTCATTACATGCCCGAGCTTAATTTACCCAAATTCCAGCCTCATGCAGCAAATGGGCACCAAATGTACCAGTATTTTACAGCTCAGTGTTAAAGCTAAGAAATGCCAAGTTCTGTCACCCATTATTATTTCAGAATAAGCTTTTCCCCCTATTGCAAGGTGAGGTTAATTCCGTAATTATCCTATAGATTTGCAGATACTTATCATGCCCTTCTGTTCTCTCAGGGTTTACTGAAAGAAACCCTTTACACAACCATTAGAAGTGATGTGGGAAGGATAGCCCAAGCATGCCTTAGCCCAGAGTCTCAAGTGTATATTCGTCCTGCACTAGTCTTCTGCTATACAAAAAGAAAATGAAGTCAGCATGACAGCTTCTAGTGTTATTTTAGGTTAGTAAGAGAACAGAACCTTCTTACAGGTGGAAGACTTCAAAAACTTCAGAACTTCTGTTTCTTAAAATATTTTGCATTATACCTTTGAGAGACAAGTAATGGAAGCATGAAATAAACTTGTAGTGACCCCATTTTAGGTATGCTGGTATCTCACAAAGCTAAACTAAGCTGGCAAAATGCAAGTGAACTAGAAGAATACTCTTGTTTTGGCTTATTCTTAATATCAGTGTCCAGGCTCAACAGCCAAATATGGAGTGCCTGTACCACTTCACAGAAGACAGCTCCTGTGAGTTTATTGATCAGTCGATTAGTGGGTTTTTTTGTATTCTTTTCTCCACACAGGCAACTGAAGTCAGAGAGCCTTCAGTGTGGTGATAGTCCAGGAGACAAAGACACAAAATCTATGGGAGGAAGATACTAAAACCTCTCCAGCTGAGGAGATCAGCCCCTGACACTTCCCAGGCAGGTACCCCAGCCACTAGACCACTCATTAAGAGTAGCAGTGTTTCACCATATTTTAAGATAAAATGAGCTTTTAAAAATATTATATGTATGTGTATATACTGTAACTTTTAATCCTTTCATAGGTATCTTCCAGTCAACTTTGGAATAAATACTTTGAGAGAAATAGGTAATAAAATGGTCAGTTGCCTCATCCTATCCAGACAGGCTTGAAATATGAGGCAGTTAGCTTGATTCCATTAAGATCATGATGGTGGTTTTGTTCAGAAAACTAATTTTGCATGTTTGAGGTTAGATGTATCTAGTGCCAGGTAGCAGCTGATGTTTTCAGTTCTGCAGTTTTGAGGCGAAGTACACAGGTTAGGTTTTTAACCCTTTCATTTACTCTTAAGTCCATCCTCATCAGTTCACTGAAATGTGGAACTGTGGGGTACCACTATGCAAGTCCTTAGAAACTAAGATTCTGAATGATTATTCAGTGTGTTACATGAATGATTATTCAGTGTGTTACAGTGTGTGAAAAAGTAACTTCACCTGTGTGCATTTTCCTCCAAATAATTTGTTCTCACTTTGCAAGTCCTAGATTTGAAAAGCATATATAATTTAATATCGGTAGTCATACTGTCATTCCTGCTATTAACAACCTGTAAGGCTGTAACATGGAAGACTTTCTATGACAAAAGATAAGCAACTGAAGCAGGGCTTACAATACAGTAGTGTAAAGCCTCCTCCTTCCTACTAGTAAACGTAGCCTGCTGTATCTGTACCATCAGACTTCTGAATCAGGATAAAAGGAGATTCTCTCAAGAGATTAATCTGCCAAGTAGCTTTATCAAGCTTTAAAGCTGCCTGTATAATTGGCCCTACTAAGAAAAATTACCTTTTTTTCTTTTTAATTTACAGCTTTATAGTAACAGATTTTGCAAGAAACCACAGATCTGGAGTCTGTTGTCTTGAAACAAAGCTTTTCAGACCTGCTTTCTCAACTGATATAGTAGTTACATCTTGTGTACTCATTTTATTTGCCCCCTGAGGTCACTAAAACCTTAGTGTGTCAATTTCCAAGATTATGGCTTGATATCCAAAGTTACCAAAGTATGCCCCATGCTATAACAAAGTCTCAGTTATTAATTTCAGAGTTTTATAGCTATTAAAAAGCCCAAGTGAACACTTTATCAGCTAATAGATGCTAAAGAGAAGGAAGAAAGTCTTGCAAGGTTGTTGAAATTCAGTTTATGCTTCCTCACTGCCATGCACTGACTGTTATGCTCATAGCCTTCCTCCAGAGTTGATTGTTTTCCTCCCACCCCTTACAAAGTTCAGATCTGCTTTTCTCACGTGTGGAAAAACATCAGAAATAAACTAAGCTATGCAATCCAGATATTCTGTGCTGAGACATTCCAGAGACTTACATATAAGGACAGAGATCTCTGCGAGACACAATAAAGTCTACTTGGCATTAGCAAGTATGATGGGGTGCAGTCGGTTCTGCTTTCCCCTACCTTGGTGCATATGCAACTGAAAGGTAACTGTAAATATGTTTTCTGTTCATCTAAATTTTGCCAAAGACCATGATACTGCATTTTTCTTGCCACAAGAGGGAGCCATTTAAATTCTTGTCGTTAAAAAGGCAGTTGAAGAACGAAGGCAAACAATATCTTAATACATGCTTGGCCACGTTGGTGTCCTTTTATACCATTCGGTATAACCCCTTTAAATGGAGACGGCTTGTTTCTGAACACCAGATAATTTAATTTTACTCTTAAGTAATCCCAGCATGTGTAGCAAATGTTTTGGTTTTCTATGTGTCAGCTGTTATGCTGGTGGTGTACAGAATGCAGTTTGGAGCAAATACAGTGAGATGATGCTGTTTTAAAACGGTTTTAATACTGCACTTTAAGTGAAGATTTGATTTTTAACGAGTTGTTTTTAACAATTGCCAGCAGTCTTCTCAGGTTAAGCCTCAAATAATTCTCAAATCACACAAAGCTTCTGTTCCTTGGGTTATTAGCCTCTGTGTTTTCAGGTTCAGAGGAGGACACATCCTCCCTTCCACTGAAATAAGGATGAGTGGAAGCTGTGGACACATTCAATGTCAAAGACAACATTTGCCTCCAGGAAGGTTGGGAGTGAACAGTGCTGCAGCAGACCGCAAAGACACACAGTGCCTCTGCTGAGTCACCACCTCACTGCTGCCTGTGCTGACAGGTTGTCCTGGATCCCTGCCAGCTCCCCTTGCAATTCTGCAGGGTAGGCTATATACATCAGGATGAATGAAAGAAGAAAGTACAGTAGGAGGTGGTGGAGAAAAAGTAATGTCACTGGAAAAAAAAGCTCATCAGAATACTGCAAGACATATTTCCTGAGAAATCCTGGAGGCTCCAGGTTGCTTTTACTGTGAAAGTTTAAAACAGAATATGAGTGAAGATACACAGTAGTCTTGCTATGAAAGCACTTTTAGTTAGTTATATGTATTGGCGTAGAGATTAATATTATTTTGGCATCAATTCAGTGAGCCTTGCAATAACTGCTCTTGACAAGAATGCAAACTCACAGCTTGGTACTGCTGTAATCCAGCATTTTGAACCACTGTTTAGATCTGGCAGCTAGCAGCAGACTATTAATTTAAGGTGGCAATAGTACTTTACTGCAAGCCAAACTTATTTCTTTCTGCTCTATTTTGATTATAGAGAAACCATCCTGCTCACATAAATTAGGGCTTGGAACACAGAATATCTGTGCTATTCTCCATTTAAATTACTTGCTAGCCCTGCAATTGTACAGGACTGTGATTTATGTAGGACCATTTTCTGTACCTACCAGTTACATTTGCCATAAACACATAATACTGCAAGTTGCATAGCTTACTTGGAAACACAACTGTTTATGTTCAAAGGAGCAGTGAGGCACAGTTCAACTGAATGTGTTATCCCAGAAAGTTAGTCTTCCTGTAAGAATCTACTCCTCTAAGGGGCTGCTAGTGTGAACACCTCTCCAAAAGTGTTTCCCCTATCAAAAGTAAAACATTTGAGTTACTATGTCCAATCCGCTTTTACTTCCGGTAAGATAGTTTTTTGAGTCAAGTAATCTAGGTACAAGATTAACTTTTCTAGTTATGGGTTTTTTTTTTTGTCATTGTTGGGTATCGTGCTTCTTTTAATCTGTCATTTTTTTTACCTTAAAACCTTCCCTGCATATGTACAAAATACAGCATACAGACAAGAAAGATAAAAGCATATACAGTCAAATGTGTGCTGCTGGAGACAATAAGTGCAAAGGAAAAAAAAAAAACAAAACAACTTTGGTCCAAGACAGAAAAATATAAGCAGTTTAACAGCAAAGCTTTGTCCTAGCATATAGAACAATTCACATTCTGCTGTCACCAGATGTTAGGGTGATGGTCAGTACAAATAATGAAACAATATGCATTCAGCAAGTGTTGACTGATGACATTAACATTTCATCTGGTATATATGCCTTGGTTTCCTCCCCCAACACACAGTGCTGTGAGGGGGTGGAAAGCAGTGGCTCTGAGTCATTTCAGCTTCGGCTACAATGAGTCAGGAGGCAAGCAACTCAGTTTAATTCCTTCTCTCCTTTTTCCTCAGGGTCTTAAGCTGTGCAAGTTGGTCATATTCCTATTATCTGGTCTTTAGAAACAGAGACTTGCTGGCTATAACTTGACTGACAAGGCTTCTTTAGGAACAGGGTAAATCCGTTTTTGTATTTTAACATCCTGAGAGGAAGTAGTTTACATTTGCAGATAAACCATTCTCAAATAGTAACTTCTGTAGTCATTGCTGCTGTGAGAGTTCCTAAATCTGAATATTTGGTATATGATTTAGGGTGAAAAATCCAATTTAGCAGCTTCTGTAAGAAACAGCTCTTTTTGCGTTTTTCTGGACATCCTAGCAAGCACAAAGTATTTAAAGAAGCAAAAGCTGGGTTTAGCATAATTTAGTGCTGCCTCTAAGATACATAACATTGACTTTGGACTTGTGTTCATATTTAAGGCTTTTCCCTCAGACGTACTTGGTTGTTTCCACTCCATATGGCTTCTAGTGCAACAGTACAGTATGTTTCTGCTGTTGACTTCTAGCTAGTAACACAACCTGGTATATTCTCACTGTGCCATTCTCAGCTAACAGGTTCAGTGCCTAGAGCTGTGTTGCATTAGCACAGTCTGTTCTCAAGTAAGTTAGCTTCCCATCTATAAGCATGACTAATTCAGGTGCAGCACTGTGCTGACACAGCTCTACCATTTCTGGCTCTGTACACGCCACAGGTAGCACTGGCAATATATTCAGCTTTGTTTTCTGTCATCCCATTTCCATTCACCTGTCTTGATATTATAAACTACCGTAAACAAGTGCCACAGCAGCAAAATATGCCTAAAGCCCTGGTTGTAGCATATTTAAAGACAATAACACTGTTTAAGGCAGGTTATGCCCAGCATCAGCAAATAACCCTCTTCTCATCAGGATAGTGGTGGGAGAAGGTAGAACCTGACATCCCCCCTTGGTGCAGACCTGCTGAAGTCCAGGGCTTGCTGCTGCTTTCACATCACAGCTGAATCTGCCCTTCATACAGTAACTGAAGTACTGCAGACTCCACTGGGAAGATGTGAATGCAGCATGTCTAAAAGACCAGGCCTTCACACTACAAGGGACTTAAATGCTTCCTCAGCTTCCAGGAGCAAACAAATTTCTTACTCATATTTTAGCCAACTTCAGTTCTCTAAGGCACAAAACTTTTTGTACAGATATGCAAAATATATGTAAGTAATTTACACAGCTCTTGTATTAACACTAACAAAAAAACAAAACAAACAAAAAAAACACAAGCAAAAAAAACCACCTCAAAACCAAAAAGTCAAACAAAAGGTTAATAGCGCCAAGAGGTAGTGAATGCTGCTTTCACAATAGGATTTTCTCTTTAGCATCATCACTGTTTCCTGTTGACACTTGGTAAAGTTAGGCTTTGCCTTTGCTGGTATGTACTACTTTCTGCAAACACCCATAACTCTTAGTTTCAGTATACTCATGAATATTGCTAATCACTGCATTTCATCATCTACTAGTAGCAGTAAGCCAGCTTTGCAAGCCACCAACTTCATTACCAGCACAATGTGAACTTTTAAGTGTTAGTTTGCTGTATTTTTTTTGTTCTGATGGTTGTGGGGTTTGTGGGGTTTTTGGTTTATTTGGGGTTTTTTTCCATAAAGTACTAGCAAAAAAAATACACCTGCTTTGCCTCTGTCCTAAAAGCTAATGTTCCACCCCTGGTAGGGACTCACAGGTTTAACAGTTAGTATGAGCTAGCCAAGATGGCTTTAGAGAAAATACCTTTGTGTCCCCCCAGATTCCAAAATAAGAAAAAGCATTTAAAAAAAGACCTCCAGTTAGCAAAAAAAACCCAAATCAAACAACGGCCCACCAAAAAAACCCCTCACACCACTACCAAAAATCACTAAACAAATACTACCACACAAAAAGCCAAATAATGAAGAGTCTTATCAGGTATTGCATAGATACAACTCTCCACATCCCAGGAGATCAGTTTTCTAGTTTAAAGACCAGCAACTATCTTATGTTTATCATCAACGCTTGCAATAAACAGCAAGACTCTCCAACTCTCATCATTGAACTACAAGACAGTAGTTCTCTCTTCACTTCTTTTGCTGCTGATTCTGTATTTACACCAAAAATACAACCCGATAATGTCCTATTTTTAAGACATTTTTAAAGCTTAAAAACACTAGTTATAAAATAATTTCAGCAAACAAGACATTTTTATGTTATATCTAGAGCCAGTTGCTACAGTTCAGCTGCATAACCCATCTCTTACCATTCAGCTGCCTCACAGCTTAAGTATTTTTTTCATATTTCATAAAGAAGTCCAACCAGCACTCCATCTCAACACAACGCAGCTAGTACCACTACCAGTCAGCAGCTATTGCTTTCTTAGCAAAATAAATGCATCAGCTATTGTCAGACAAAGCTCTCAATTTTCCCACTGTTCTCAGAACAAAATTAAATAAAAGCTCTTACAAAATTAGATATCCCAGCAGATTAAAAGAACAAGCAACTCTAAATAAAAAAGCTTACCATTGTAAAGCAGAAAAACTCCAACATGTACCAAAGCCTGCAACTCTATGGAAAAAGCTGTGTGACTTGTTCTTAACAGGCTTGTGCTCTTATGTAGATGTGCTCTTACCAAGGTGTCAGCATTGGCTAATGAGTTGCAGGGTCTCAGCTGTACCTACTCTCTGACCATTTAGCCCCTGCATTTCTGCTTCCAGTTTTCAGCAGGTTTAACTGGGAAAAGCAGGTTTAAGGTTTGAATTGTTGAGCAGGACGTAGCTTAAGGAATTTGTAGTGCCCCAAAAAATGTAGGATAACTTGCCATATCTGCTTTTTTCCTGCATAATTTCAATATTTTCACCTTACTTGTTCCTGTTTTTTTTATTTACCCCATCTGCTTTTTGTTGCCTATTAGAAGAGATAACAAGTGCAGAATTTCCTCTGAAAAAGAAAGGGGGGAAGCTAGGCAGGGACCTCATCATAGAAAATGTACTCGTCAATATGCCAGTTGCAAGTCCTTTATTTGTTTTTGTTACACTGCCAGGGCTAGCTTAAAGAATAGATGCACTTCTTATATTGGTTCTATCATTCAAATAGTTCTGTGACACTAGAGGGAACTAATTAAGGAAAAGGATAGTACTGAAAAGCAGTAAGTAGGGGACAGATGTTGCAAGTAGGACTTATAGGAACTCTTGCTGAACTACCACTTTTGCTATAATTAGACCATGGTGCATTATTCTCTTATGTTGATGTGCTCTTACCAAGGTATAAGCATTGACTGATGAATTGCAGGGTCTCAGCTGTAAAGAAATAAATTTTGGATATTGCAAATGTATTCCAAACCCCACTTTTTAATGCAAACTGTTTAAAGTCTCAGTGTCTTTGGAATGTCTGTCTACCCATTTTTGCACCTAAATACACTGTGTAAGCAATATGCTCAGTTTCTATCATCGGTCATGTATAAAGCCCTCATGGTGTTGGTGCAGCCTGCGGCATGGAATTTAAGCTAAAACATCAAACATCCTAAAATCAAATTCCCTTTTTCTAGAAAAGTTTGGATTTCTGATACCTTCTGCAAGGTTCTAGGAACCTCAGTTGTAGGTTCAATATACATTTCAGGATCAGACTTCTATAAGCAAACTCATCACTCATCATTATGGGTTTTGCAGCAGTTTGTAGTTCCAGCAATATAATATGCATGAATTTTAAAACAAAACCAAACTATAGTATATAGCAGCATGAATGACAGAGTCCTTGTATAATCACTGACTCCATCTCTTGTCTTTATTTCATTCTCAAATGTAATTCTTAGAGGTCAGCAATTTGCAAGGACAATTTTTACGGTTTTCAAAAAACTTAACCATGGTAATTTTTTCATTACTGTATTACCTCTGTGATATCTAAATGGAACAACATAGGGCTTAAGCATGGTGCCTCCTGACAGAATTCAAAATGCTAAAATTGTTTTCTGATGGCTTCCTGTAGTATTTTACTGAAAGTCATCCATGAACTTACTTCCCTGATCATCATCAAAACACTGCTGGGGTCAGACAAGGAAGGGATGTCCTCTGGAATGGTAAACTATATGGTGTAATTCATCCCTTAAATAGGTTACAGTCAGTGACTTCAGAAGTTGGCAAAACGTGAACTGCAGAAAGTATGCCTAAAAGTGTTGTGGACATAGGATAGGGAGTTACTCAAAGCTTTGAGCAATTGCAGAAGTTGAGGGACTTAGGTACACATAAACAAGAAATTATTCCAAAGGTATTACTGCCACACAGAGAAATATTCGACCATGCGGATATTCCAGGGCTGATGTTCACATTCATGCAATGTCATAAGACATTCCAGAGAGATGCATTGAGTAGTGATAGGTAATTCCAGCATATTTTAAAATGCCATATGATATACCTTTTTGTATGTGAGCATCATGTTATGTTCAGTAATTATTTTAGTTGCCTAAGAATGTAGGCGCCTGTACTTTAGGATGTTGTAGCAAAAACTTTTGTTATGTGTAGAGACTCCTGTGGCTTTCTGCTGACCAGCTAGCATTAAGCTATTGAATGAAATAGGCTGCGTTTTTTGTCATACACTATGATTATATATAATTGTGGAATAACATTTCAGAAACCCTGTAGAAAAGCACTTGCTGTGTATGTCTGGTTAAAGAGTAGGTCAAGATTATTTTTTGTTATTCAAAGAGAAGGACTGGTCCAAAAAGGCTGGTTTCCTAAGAAAAACATGTAAATTATCTTCTTAATACTATGCAGGCTTTTTACTAGGACAGCACTGTTTACTGTTAGGGACCAAATTTGATGGAAACATCAATCGGGGTAATAACCAAGAATCCAAAGGAGAGTGATGGGGCTGAGAAGACTGCAGTGTCTTAATTGCCTTAATTGACTTATTAGTGACTAATTTCTTAAGTCAAAACTAAGGAGAACCTAAAGATTTAGACTTGCAGTTCAGATAGAAGTTGGAGGTAGAACAAAGTACCTGCTTGAAACTCATCTTTGTTATTTAAACTTACAGAAGATTGCTATTCTCTAGTCCCCACCTTGCCCTGATGGTCTCCTGACTGCTAAGAGGTTTCTGGTAGCTGGTGCAGCCCAGCACTGCTGTCTGCATGGTGATTCTTGAACAGCAAAATATTCAAGATCTGTGGAATAGGCACTCTATGAAAAGCTCACCATTTACATAAATTTTCCTCACAGTATTTCTTTTAATTTTGCCCAACAGAGCAGGCAGGGACTCCTGTACAAAGCAGGCTTCATGCTCAGCCAGTTATGTGAGAGGCATTGCAAAATGATACAAAATTTGACCTGTAAACTTTGTAACAAGCTATTGTTTAACTTTGCCATTGTCTTCTCATATCTACCATTAATATACAAGCTTTGCTTTGTGATATGACTAATATATTTTTCCTCCTCTCCACTCCCGTCACAACATTTCAGTTGACATTGTACGTAAAAGTTTTTTAATTTACTTCATTTTGGGGGGGGGAGAAGAAAAATTAAAAATCCAGAATGGGTCAACTAAAGCAGCAGAAACTTAATTTTAAATACACAGTTATCATGGTGTGTGTATATACACTTGAAAACAGCTATAAAGCACAACAGCAGACAGTTGTGTTTGCCCTGAAGTTGGCTGCACTCTCATCATGTTAGCAATTATATGTATAGTATCATAATCCTGATCATTGGGTTTTGCAGTATGAGACACAATCGGATGTGCACAAAATGGACAGTTCTGTTGCAAGAGAAATTAAGAATTTAAATAAAGAATTTATATTTATTTTTCTTTAAAATAAGGCGTGGTGATTTAGCCTGATGGCTGTTAATGGTAATTGGAGGCAAGCAGTTCTATATAAAATGAAGTTTGATAGATCAGAAAGAACACTATCCTCTTATCTTAGTTTAATTTTTTCTAAAGCAATAAAATACTGTATGACATGGCAGCATTTCTAAGAATAGTACTTATCAGAGATATCAGTTTAATATCACAAGATTAATTAGTGCCATCATTTTATTCTTCATTAATTAAGTAAGTAATTTGTAGCTGACTGCCATCTCCTTGCTTTTCTCAGGAATCCTTCCCCAGGATGGGTTTTTTCTTTCTGCCTGTATGATATTGCCTGTAATAGGATGCAGCACAGATGCTGAATAAATCCATGAGCATTTGGAAAAAAGTAGGTAAATGGTTTGGTATCTGGCATTTCCTGCACACATACAGTCAGTGCATGTAATCTTATTTCCATGTGATTTATCTATTTTTTTCCTCTCTCTCCTATTCAGTCCTGACAGTAGCTTTGGATTTCACTGAACTGTTTCACAAATGGAAAGCCATTTATACTTTGCAGGAGCCTTAATTCAGTGGAGAATGTAACGTTGCTAAAGAAGCTGGGAATCCCTTGTGAGTATTCCATCAGAGTAGATAGAATAAGATGGAAAGTTCATTGCATCTAGCTTTGAACCAAAATGTGTTCCATCATTTTAAATGAATGGCTTTACTTGGGGTCCATCACGAGCAAAGAAAGTTGTCATGGAAACCCTGATGGGGTAATTACTATCTGGGCAGAGCAATAAGACCCCAGAGACTGTGTAATCAGGTGGCCATTTATTCAGGAAGACTTGGGCTTCTGTCTAGTAGAGGACTTGGAGTTGCTTGATTAAAAGAAAGCTGCTCTAGTAGGATCCAGTAATGAGATACAAACATTTTTTTGTGTCTATCAAAGACAGTTACTGCGTGCCACTTTGATTTATTCACTGGTAAAAAATAAGCTAAAGCTGTTAAGAGGAGCCCAGGCGTGGAAGCTAAAGAAGGTTTTGTTCCGGAAGATAGTTTTGCTCCAAGTTCTCCTCCCTTCCACATTGTCTACACTCCTGTTGTAATTATCACAATTGTGTTCTTTCCTGTTAGCTTCTTATATCTGTATTGCACTGCATTACATAGTGTACACATAACCAAAGTGCCAATTATACCACTTGAGATAAGTATCATCCTGTACAAAGAGAATATACATAATTAGTCTTGTTTGAGTATTTCAGAGTGTAAGTGCAAAGGGCTAAAAGAATAATGCAATTGTAGTTGGAAGTGTTTAAAAAGTACTTCAAGTGCTTCTGTGAAATGGATGACTGGAAAGCTTATCAAGTCCTCTGAATCAGACTATTTTGGTTATCCAGGAATCCAGAATTCAAGCTGCACATGTGTCCTTCATGGAGTTTTTCTTTTGCAGTTTCCAAAATTCACCACATTTTTATGAAGGCAGGATCTAAAAAGAAATGGCAAGACTGTTTGCTAACTCAGTGCTGGCTTTCTGAATCTCTCCAGGGTTATGGTTTGCCCTTTAAAGGTATATAAGGTAACCATTCAGAACTATCCACTTATTTACACTGGCATCATGTTGGAGACAGTTGTGTCTTAGATTGTAGACATCACTTGCAGGATAGTTAAAGATAAATTTGCAATTCAGACCGGCTCCTTCTGAGTTTCAAAACTGTCATGAAAGCAATGTGTTCACACAGTACTCCTATGCATCAGAGCTGGATGCAGTCAGGATGTGAATAAGGGTGCTGTTGAACAGCACAACACATCCTCTGTCATAAAACATGGAGAGCACATCAATCTGTGTAGAGCAAATGGGATTGAGCAGGAACTGTAGCTCCTTTATGTGCCACCCTGGTAAATCTGTCCTTCCTTCTGGAGGCAAAAATGCTAAAAATATAGGTATATCGAAGCTTTCAAAAGGATGGACTCCCCTTTTTGATCTGCAGAAACCAAATAATAATGCTTATTATGCAATTCTTGTCAAATATCTGCATGCATGAGCCACATCAGTCAGTGGATCCAGTCAAGTGGCTGGTATTCTGTGAGACTCCCTAAATATCATTCCTTTAAGCAGATATTAACTTAGTGAAAAAATGATATGCAAACAGAAAATGCTAGGGTGGAGGGTGAGTTTTGCACAGGTGTTTGGGAAGGGTGAGGGGAGGGTCTGTGTTTACTTCCCTAAGTAATTTTTCTTCAGAAGATATCTGATCCATGAAACAACCTGTGTGAAGGCTCGGTGTAAGGTAACTACAACCACAAGTGCAGCCAAGTTGTCTGTCTTTTTCAAGCAGAGGTCTGTGTACAGATACATTTGCCTCTGTGAAGAGCACAGGAAGTCTTAACTGCTTGTCTAAAAGTATCTGTAAAACTCCTATGTATTTACAGAATCAAATGGAGATTTTAGACTTCACCTGCAAACTAATTGGATTCCTGATTTTTGGACCTTAACTCAGGATTGATTTGGAGTCTGTTTTGTGTCATCCTTATTCAAATATATGCCCCTTGGAGGACAAAACAGTTTGTGGAGTGATACCTTATTATTCTCATCAGAGCCTTAAAAGCAGCAGTTGAATGGTATTTAGTGCTGAGTATGAAAGTGTTGAGTATTAGAATGGATGATTGTGTCAGGCTGAAAAACCATTTAATGGCTGCTTTGTTATCTGAACAAGCTAAAAGCAGGTATGGGTGCTATATAAATTGTGGTAACAGCCCAGCCATGAGGTAAACGTCCCCTAAGACACATCCAGATACTGAATGATTTTAACTGCAGCATAATTCACTACTGTGAATATGTGAATATAGCAGTTATAGCAGTTCACAGTAATACAGTGACTGAAACATTACCGTGGAATCCCATACTACTGTTTCTACTAGAACTTCAGCACTGGCTTGCATGTCTAAAGGAGACATTGTCCTTCTGGAATGCTGTTCTATCTATATTCACCTTTGTATTTTTCACCTTCAAAAATTGTTAAAAAAGCCCAAGGCGCATCATTACTCTTGGTTTTCCAACAAAGCACCATGCACAAAGGTGACCTGAGACAATTTCATATCTATTTGCAAACTGAGCAAGAATCATTTTTTTCAGAGTGTTGGGACAGAATAAAGAGAACATGTAATTTAAGTGTATATCTTAAATATTCCAGTTGTGACACTTCTGGCTAAACTAGGTCAAGATAACTTGGGTGATAAAAAGAACTGTTTAAAAGGGGTTTTGCACTAGTAAATCCTAGACTGCATCTGTCAGTTCATTGCAAGAAGTCAATTGCTGTCTTACAGAGGTCAGGATTTTATGTAACTTGTGTTATCTTTACAGTGGTTTCAACAAAAAATTATGATGCGTTGGGAATGCAAAAAAAAAAAAAAAAAAGAAAGTTCTCATGTATGATTTCCATTTTTCCCAAGGTTTTTGTACTTTGCTTTCAGTATTTATATAGAAAGAATCCTTTTTGTTTACTTGTGTTTGGCAAAACTTGATCGAATTTGTAAGAACTCACATAGGTCTCTGCTGGCATATCCGAACTAAATAGCATTTGGATAAATCAAAGTTATATTTGAGATAAAGTGATACTTTTTGTCTTAGTTTCAGGTGCATAATGCTCTAGAAAGAGATAGAAAGAGATGTTCTGTTGGCAGTTGGAGTTAGATACAGGAATTACAAAGCTCTGACGATGCTAAGAAAGGGGTATAAAGCAGGAGTTCATCCTGGAGGAATATGTCTTACTGAGTGAAACAGTTTGCTTCATATTTGTTAAACTCCCTATCAATAGGGAAAGTAACTTTGGAAAGCTGTGACTTTGTTCAGTTTTGAAATATGATATGCTGTCATATTTGCAATGTGGCATTCATCTCACAAAGGCTAGCTTTTACTGACCTACATTCATACTGCTACACCAGCTCTGAATTATGATGTGCAGATGAAAGGTTCTGCATTATCAATATCCAGAAAAATCATTGCTAAAATTCTACCCTTTCTGCAGTAGTAACTTACTGATGGCCCCTGATTCAGATAGTGACAATGGAGTTTGATAGCAATGTAACAATATAGGCTATGAGGTTTTGGTATCTGAGGTGTGAATATTCTGAGATTAGGTGTAGGGCATAGATGAATGTTCATAAATTATTAACCTAAGAACTTACCCCAAAGTAGGATAGTGGAAGGATAATATAAAGAATATATATTTAATACATATGTATATATATTTGCAATAATGTATGTGAAACAAATGTTGTATTTCTGAGAGAGAAGTGCCAGCATAGCAATTCAAAATATGGCAGTAGCTCCTATTATAAACATTGATTCTTCTTACTTTCCCGTGATTAGGAAATGCTCCCTAAATCAGAAGGTCAGGTTAAACACATGTAGGTTTCTGGTGCTCAGAAAGGGGAGTATGCTGTGACACCCTCCAGACCATATGATTAAATGCCTTCTTCTTTGAAAACAACACACACATAAACAGTAATGCATATTCTGCTGTGGAACCAGTCATATGTGCTTGAACCCAGGAAATAACAGGTGCTCTCAGATCCCATCATAGAGACAGAACTGCAGAGGCCAGATCAGATTTAAATTCATAAAAAATGTATTCTGCATCTGCAGCAAATGATCTGTCTGTAAGAAAGCATTTTCCTCAAACAACTGATTTGCTTTTATATCATAAATGTTTATGAAAAATACTCTGGCAATACATGGAAATTAGACTAATTCAGTTTGCCTTCCTATTCCTTCTTTCTTGATGTTGAAAAGGATGCATAATTTTTCATCAGTAAAGATTTTAAAAGGTGGGGGTGAAGACTTGCAAATGACCTTGCATTTACAAAGACAGTGTTATCAATCTGTTTTGATGCTGGACTTTTACTGTCAGGATAGTGAACCATGTGTGCGCTGGTTTTCTCTAACTTTCCCCCCTTTCATGCCACTAAATGGCAAAAAGGAGAGCTAATACTATGGGCTTTTTCAAATGCCTATTTTGAAGTTTTCAGTTGATAAATTCTGTCTTGTAATTCAGTTCAAATTGAAGGGCTAGAAAGAATCTGTCTTTGCACCAAACCTAATTTCAAAGTCAGAGTTACTATTTTTGTGTGAGGGAAGGAGAAAGAAAACTTTGTTAAGAAATATGAGTTCTTGTCATAAACCCAGGAATGTCGACCCTGATTTTACTGCTATAATTGCAATACCTCTTCTGCACTCTGCAGAGGGAGGTCGTTCAAGCAGTTTCAGTGCATGACTCTCATGTCTTCAGAAGCCTCTGCTCACAAGTCCATAGGTCTTGATAACCAGCCTCCTTGTTTCTGATTTAATTTCCTTTTGAATGAGACCAATGCCTAGGTGGTCACTACTAACATAGACTCTCAAGGAATCATAAATAGTACTTAAGAGCATTTGAACACAAATACTTTCTATCTAAAATAACCTTTTTCCTTCCTCCAGTAATGTGTTGAGTTTAAAAGCAGATGAATGTAATTGCTTTGTATTGTTTATAATAGACAAGGCAATGTGCTAATAAATGTTCTGCTTTGTGAGGGACATTTACATGCAATTTGTCTGGTTTTCCTTCTCGTAACTATTCATTTGAAATATTATAGAACTTCCTTGAACCTTTGGAATAGCGTTTTCTTTAAGGCAATTATAAATTTGTAGCTTTCTAGATGAGCATGTGTCTTACATTTGCACGTGTATCAAATGGGTGTCTTAGGTATCCTGTGAGGTCATCCTTTTCCTATACTGTTTCCACTTGTCTGTGTTTCATAGTAGCCCTCAAGTGATTTTGTAGTATTAAAATTCGATCTTCAGTCTGCAAGTTCATACAGCTCTTTGTGTATGATATTCTGGACCTAAGCCAGACTGGTGCTGGTTCCCAGTTTTTAACATCAGCAGACATTAATTGGTATATATATTTTTTGTTTCCAGTTCATCAAAGAAAATATTAAGACTCACCCTAAAATGGACCCTTGAAGGACCTCCTTTAAGAATTGTCCCTCATTCAAGTAGTTCCACTTTCAGTACAGATCACTGTGTTCCTTTTAGCCTATTTCATACCTACCTGTTTCTTGTGCTCATTTCCTCCATCATGTCCAATATTCCATGCAGAGCAAGTCAGTGCCTAAAAGTCGCTGTGTTCCTTTGGAGGTGTATGCTTATCTTTTCAGTAGCTTTGTGAAGTCCAGATGTAATCTTTTCCATTTACCTTGTTTTTATTTATAATAGTATAAGATTTTTTTATGGGAAAAAACCTGTCAACATCATCTTTCAGAGGAGACTAAGTAGGCAGCTAATAGATCCTTTTCTCTCTGTGTGTATTTATAAGAGTGAATTTAAGGGTATAGAGAACGATGTGAGCAGACTTCCCTGTTTGAATAATTGGTATGCTACCTGAGCTCCAAGCTTTTATCAGCCCTAGTAAAGTGCCTGTGCAGCTGCCTTCATCACCATCAGATTCACGTAGCATCTACACTTTGTTTTCTCAACACTATTATTTAGAAAAATCATTCTGTTTGTGTGGCTTTGAATTATTGAAAAGAGGCTATTTTCTCTCTTGGAATCTGTCCTCTTTCCTAATAATTATGTGGGATCACCTACAGCTTTGAAATACTTTAATAGGGTGGCAGTGTAAGAAATGTTTTAATCCTACTCCATTTCTCATTACTGTAATATGCTGCCATAAGTCCATGGTACTCAGACTCCGTCTGACCATCCATGAGGGTTTGTCAGTTTCCTTCTACATAATACGGACTGTCTTCAAGTGTGAGTGCCAACTGTGAGTAGCCTGATAGCAGGAGAATGTTCATAATTAGGTAGTAACACTGTTTTGTGATTTTGTCCTCATTTGACAGGACATCTCTGCTAGTATAAGCTAGTACTCTGTCACCATGGTAGACAGCAATCTAGTGGTGTTTCTGTTCTTGCCATATGCCACAGTCTTTCTCTTAACTTTCATGCAACTTAAATTAATTGCTCTGTTCCCATTCTGTATGGACCAGTTTCTTCTTTAATCAGATGGTGCTTCCTAAGTCTGATCACCATGTCTCTCCTTCAAAAGATAAGTCATTTACATTTAACACAATGTTGTACTGGAAAGATCTTTTCTGTCTCGTCTATATTCAACAGCAAATTTCTGCTTTTAAAATGGAGATTGAGAGAGGATCCTGTGAACTACTGCAAACCTAGAAATACTCCTGATAGCAGTAGGAGCTGGCACCATTCAGGAATTCACTTGGATTATAAAAGCTAAGTTTACTGGGAAACTTGTGTTTGTGAGAAATTTTATTGACCAACTCTCGGAGCCAGGGAGACCACCAGCATGGATCCTATGAAAACCTTTTCCTCCATAGGAGAGCCTCCCTATCCTAAAACAGAGGCACTGTGATGTCCCTTCACTTTCAGCGTTTTTCTCTTTCTGTCTTGTGTAATCAGTCTTATTCAAGAGCTTTCTTTTGCATTCTAACTATGCAATGCCAAAGGGACCCTCATCTTAGATGTGGTCTTTGAGGGCTAATGCATATAATCTTTTCCAGCATCAAGATTTGAACTCAAAATTAGCGGGAAAAGGCAGAAGCTGAAATTAGGTTTGAATCAAAGTTAATTTCTTTTTGCAGGGAGTATAATTAGCCAGTAGAGCAGCTTCTGGTACGAGTGGCTGATCCATGGTCATTAAAATGTCAAAGACTTACTGTGGTTTTGTTTGCTTCCTTGTATTTAATACGAGCCATATGGCAATGAACAATACTTCATTTTGAGTATCCAAGAAGGGGAATTCTTATTAACAAAGGCTTTATAGTAGCATGTGTGAAAGAGGGCTTTCATTGTATCTGTAGGGTTAATTTATATGCGGTAATGTTTGGTCTGAGTTAATCCATCTGTCTAATATTTTAACAATATTTTAATGAAATCTTGAGCCAGAAGTCAATGTAGCAAGAATTGCCTATTTTATCCATTGATTTTCAGTAAAATACTAAGGAATGAAAGCCTGGAAACCTAATCCTAACAAAGGAGAATTACAGCGATTGTCGATTTCAGCAGAGTCAAAATTTAATTGAACATTTATGTGCATAGCAACTGAAGAAGTATAAATATGCAGATTTAAGATTAACATTATGCATGCAACAGAGGCAGTTACTGGAAAACTGCAATTCTGTCATGTGTAGTAGTTCATAATGTTTTATAAACATTAGGCAAAAAAAAACCCACCCCAAAACAATCTTTGTGAAATATGAATGGCATGTCAGCTTTCTTCCTAGTTCATGATGATCACAAAGGTGGTCCCAATTCTGTGATTGCTAAATGAACACTAAATTGATACTGGTCACTCTGGTTGTTATTCCCAAGTGTGGTCACCACTGTTCTTAGCCTTTTGATTTGAAGTGTCCAGCAAACAATAAGCTGTGCTCATTACATGCAAATTTAAACTGTGTCGTCAATCTTCGGATCAGATGCTGCAGGAACATGGACTTATCAGGGCACTCCCAGACCTGAATGATCCTGACCAGCCTTACCTTGGGCCTCTGCCTACACCCTGCCATGGGCCCAGAAGCCTGGTTTCAGTTCATTCCAGTCCCCACCTGAGCTATGTTGGAAGACTTGCTGGTTTCCAGCTCAGCCACAGCCCTGCCCTGCCTGGGCATGGGCTGTGTTGATTGAGATCCTAACCTGAAGACTGATTTTCTGTCTTGACTCATCACCATGAATTTGTCTGGACTCTTGGTTGAGCCTGGCTGCCTGTTCTGGGTCTGTCCTGCCCTGTTTACCTTGCCTAGGTACCACAGGGCTAGGCCCTGGCTGGCAAGATGCCTGCCTTACTGGGCATCACGCTTAGCTCCCAACTTCCCAGGTGCTCAGGGTTACAGAGCAGCCAGCCCTCACTGTACACTGTTACAACTGTCTACTGAATCAGTTAGAGAAACTTAGATTCAGCATAGTTGGCAAAGGAATGTTGTTTATGGATGTTGGGATCATAGAATCGTTGACTCATAGAATGGTTAGGGTTGGAAAGGACCTTAAGATCATCAACCCCCTGCCAAGGACAGGGACACCTTACACTAGACCATGTTGCCAAGGCTCTGTCCAGCCTGGCCTTGAACACTGCCAGGGATGGAGCATTTACCACTTCATGGATTGATTCAGTCCCTGAAATATTAAAAAGAAATATGAGGCAGCATCAGCTTTAGTTGGATCCTGTTCACTAAAATAGTTATATTTAGTGGTTACATGCATGAGTCTGTGGTTAAGGAGTTGTTACAGAGCTGTACTTGGTCATGTACATTAGAATATTGAATCTGTACAGGACTATATTTAGCAAATTTATGGATTATAGTCCAACCAATTGCAAAACAAGAGGCTTTTATCAGGCCATAATTTCTCCCCTTTGGAATAGATACTGCATGACGTAACTACCCCAGATGGCTGGGTGGGCAATTCCCACATTCCTGATTTACTGTGTGTGGTTGTTTAGGCCGTAAAACAGCCATGCAGTTTGCTACATGGAGAATCGAAAGAATACAACTCCCACAGGTTGAGATAAGAACAGTTTAGTAACTAAGGTATAACACAAACCACTAC
>JANRGW010014635.1:0-21773 GCA_024733675.1 Psilopsiagon aymara | reverse complement strand
AATAGAGGAGCCGACAAGGAGAGGTGCCATGCTTGACCTCGTGCTCACCAACAGAGAAGGGCTGGTTGGAAATGTGACGCTCCAGGGCACCCTTGGTTGTAGCGATCATGAGATGGTCGAATTTGAGATCCTCAGGACAGTGAGAAGAGTGTGCAGCAAGCTCACTGCCCTGAACTTCAAGAGAGCAGACTTTGGTCTCTTCAGGATCCTACTTGGTAAGGTTCCATGGGATATAGCTGTAGAGGGCAGGGGGGCCCAAAACTGTTGATTGATATTCAAAGATCATCTACTACAGTCTAAGCAGCTTTGCATCCCAACTCGAAGGAAGTCCAGCAGGAGGGACAGGAGATCTCCTTGGATGGACAAGGACCTGCGGAGGAAAATTCAAAGGAAAAAAGAGGCTTATAACAGGTGGAAGCGAGGACAGGCGGCCTGGGAAGAGTACAGGGAGGTTGTCTGGGAAGCTAGGGACCAGGTTAGGAAAGCCAAGGCCCACTTAGAATTAAACTTGGCTAGGGATGTGAAAGATAACAGGAAGGGATTCTATAGGCACATTGTAAATAAAACACAGACTAGGGACAACATGGGCCCCTTCCAGAAGCTATACGGAGAACTGGCTACCCTGGATTTGGAGAAGGCTGAGCAGCTTAGTGAATTCTTTGCCTCAATCTTCACTGGCAAATGCTCAGACCACACCAAACAAGTCTTGGAAGGCAGATGCAGAGACAGTGAGAATGAAGACATTGGGTCCACTGTAGGAGAAGATCAGGTTTAAAACCATCTTAAGACACTGAACTTACCCAAGTCATAAAATCATAGGATCTTAGAATACTTAGGGTTGGAAAGGACCTTAAGATCATCTAGTTTGAGCTCCCATCCTATGGGCAGGGACACCTCACACTAAACCATGTCACACAAGGCTCTGTCCCACCCAGCCTTGAAACCTACCAGGGCTGGAACATTCACAACTTCCCTGGGCAACCCATTCCAGTGCCTCACCACCCTCACAGTAAAGAATTTCTTCCTTATAGCCAATCTTGACTTCCCCTGTTTAAGTATGAACCCATTACCCTTTGTCCTCTCACTACAGTCCCAAATGAAGAGTCTCTCCTCAGCATCCCTATAGCTCCCTTCAGATACTGGAAGGCTGCTATGAGGTCTCCATGCAGCCTTCTCTTCTCCAGGCTGAGCAGCCTCAACTTTCCCATTCTATTTTCATCTGGGAAGAGCTCCAGTCCCCTCGTTATCCTCGTGGCCAGCAGTGTGCGTTTGCAGCCCAGAAAGCCAACTGTACCCTAGGCTTCATCAAAAGGAGTGTGACCAGCAGATCGAGGGAGGTGATCCTGCCCCTCTACTCTGCTCTCCTGTGACCTCGCTTGGAGTATTGTGTGCAGTTCTGGTGTCCTCAACATAAAAAGGACATGGAACTGTTGGAACAAATGCAGAGGAGGGCCATGAGGATAGACTCAGTCCAGTCTAGCTTTGATAAGTATAGAAACATTTTGATTTTTTTATTATTTAATGTGAATGTATCACTGGTACAGGCAACATTCGCACAGCTGGCATGCATATTTCTGTACCTGATGCAGACTTACTCAAATGTCAGAACAAGCATGTCATCATCCTGCTTAAAACAATGTCAGCCTGTATAAAACCATTTTAGAATAGTTGAACTTTTTAAAACACAGTATCTAGAAAATCAAAACAGCTCAATGGTGCACTTTTAGTCGTGCCCCGACATGCCATTGCATTCAGAAGGAAAAAGCACATGCTAAGGTGCTTTTCTGGAAATATAATAAACATATAATGGAGGTGGAAAGAATGTACCAATAGAAAAAGTATTAATGTCAGGTACTGAATAAAGGGCAACACACAGAGTAGAGAAATGCAAACAATAATCATTAAATAAAGGCAATTAGGAAAGTAGTTTAACTCAGCAGAGGAGGGAGCCACCAGCAAAGGTATGTTGGGGTCATGGCATGATCAAGGGAGAAACTGGGAAAATAAACATTATAAATGGATATAAATGGGGCAATATTGCATTTGTTAAGGCTAGAGATAATAATGTTATTTGTACTGAAACAAGAGACAGCTTAGTGAGTTTTAGATTTATTAAAGTAATGGAAAGCCTTGCAAGTTTTGAACCTAGTCTAAATCTCAGCATCTAAATTGGAAGTGGCCAATCTGTCACTCCTTAGCTTTTCAGTGATACTGTCATGCTGTAGGAGCTACTGGGAGACTATACGAAGACTTTTTGCTGTGGCTAAATATCATACAATCAGCAGCTAATTATCATACAACCATAGACTTATAGAGTGGTTTGGGTTGAAGGGGGCCTTAAAAATCATCTATTTCTAACCCCCCTGCCATGGATCTTCCACTAGATCAGGCTGCTTAAAGCTCCATCCGGACTGGGATGGGGCTTCTATGGGCAATCTGGGCCAGTGTCTTACTCCAATTACACTAAAGAATTTCTTCTTAGCATCTGATCTAAATCTACCCTCTTCCAGCTTAAAGCCATTATCCCTTTATTCTATCCCTACATGCACTTCTAAAAAGTCCTTCTCCAGCTTGTAACAGAGGGTCCTGAAGGCCCCCTTTAGGAACCAGAAGGCTGCTATAAGGTCTGCACAGAACCTTCTTTTCTTCCCAGCTGAACAATACCAGTTCTCTAGCCTGTGTTCATGGAAGAGGTGCTCCAGTCTCCAGATCATCCTTGAGGCCCTACTCTGGACTTGCTTCAGTAGGTCCCTGGAGGAGCAGAAGGTGGCAACATGGAAAGCTACTGAGACAGTTCTTGAAGTGCACTCTGGAGTAGGAGACATTTAACATGGATCTTCAGTCACTGCTCTGGTTATTTCTCTTGCTTCATCTGAAATAATCCTGATGGCATGGACTAATATATTCCGTAGGCTGTGTCCTATCTCCAGCCCATTAAGAGATCAAAACATTATTACAAATAATATCCCCTCAAGTTGAAAGATGTTCACATCATTTATGTTTTGAATTATAATCTGGAAAGCCAAACTTCAAGGTATAGACCATAGTCTGGTCTGTGACTGCTTATCTGACTAGACAATAGGAACAAATCTGCAAAATAGTCATTTTTGCATTTTACCCATTGCTTTTCCTCACTAAACACTAATTTAGGAACATATTATCTCAGAGATGTTTTGAATGTATTACTATGTTATTTATATTCCTTTTGGTCATCTTGATCTTAACTGTAGATGATTAATGCTGATAAAATTCTCATCACAAATTGATGTAACCTATTTTATTTTTAGCCTTAAACATGACGTAAAATGTCTTTTGTATTTCAGTTTTCATCTTAAAGGAATACAAAATTCTCTTAAAATCTATTTTAGAAATGCTTTTTAATATTTTCCAGTTACTTTTAGTGACTTAGAAGATTCCTAATAAATATGTGATCTATATATTTAGGTGCCCAGTAAAGCATACATTTTATTTTCCCAGATTTTTTTCAATTAGTGCTCATCAGTCATAAGTCAAGTTTAAAATTTGCAAAACATGACAATAAGATTGAATGCTAGTGCAAGATAAATTTCTCACACTCTTTGGTGTTAATTCCGCATCATGATGCACAGCACTGCAAATTCTACTTGCATTTGTCTTTGTTTTGGCTGACTTTTAATTCTATTGGCTTTTTTTTTTAATGCTGCCACAAATATTTACCAACCTTTCCTGTACTTTTTTAAATAAGTGTATAGAAAAGGTGCATCTGAAATATCTGCCAAGTGACTGGCATAAGCTTTTGCCTGCAGTTATTGAAAGGTTACAATATGTTCTTAAGATTCTGAATATTAATTACGTTTATACATCAGCTTCCCAATTATTGTCATTATTATTTTGTCTGGGAAACAAAGAAGGGTATATCTGGAGGCTGAAATCAAGCCCCTTGCTGATTCTCTAGAATGAAATTGGCTGGCTATTTCCCTTAAGAAATGTGTACTGTTGTATGCAATATTCATAGTATGGATAGATACTTCATATGAGAATAATTTAATTGCCTGTTCTGCTCAACCATTTTTTAATGAATTCCTAACAATCTCAGAGCAAGCTGTCGGAGGGTCATTATTAAATTTCATATTTGCTCTGCAGTTTTCTTCATTACTCCTTCATCTGTTTAGGATTATGATGACATTAACTTTTGTTTTCCTCCACAAATAAAATCTTTGAATATTTGTTATTTTCAAAATGCAAAATTTTAAATTTCATTGCTGATGCTTTCTGGTCATAAAATAGTTAATTTACATTAAAATAAATTTTCACTTAAATCAAAAAGACCTTGTCAGGAAGAATACTGAAATCTGAAAGAAAAATATGTCAAATTAATAGTTTACCATGCATTAAGAGTATTTAAATTGCAGCAGTAAAATTATTCTGGCATTGTTGATTTTATTAAGTATTCCTTTTTTTAAATTATGCTAAAAGGCGACAGGCATATGACCAAAAGGGATGCCGTTCACTATACTATAATTACTATATATAACTCTAGCCTGCCACCTTTTATTCAGCTCTTCTATAAACTAAATTGACTTAATCTTTTTGATCTCTCTTCCAACAGAAGTTTTCTAAACCTATAAGGATTCTCATTTGCCTTCTTCGGACTGTTTCACTTCTGCTATATCTGTTCACATCAAAATGAACACTGCAGCAGTGAATACTGCATTTCTGAAATGTGTGCCATCAGTATTGATCTATTAAATATCTTCAAACAGTAGTATGTCTTTCAGGTATCTCTGGTGGTTATAGAGCACTGAGTGGAGGTGTTCATTTAACTTTTTCAGTGACACCAAGGTCTGTTCCCTACATGGTTACAGCTAATTAAATATCCATCAGTGTGTGGGAGTAGCTTGCATGGTTCATTCTAATTCACTATAACTTCCACCTACAATAATCTTCAGTCACTGGGTTGTCTAATTATCTATTTTTCTTAAGTACTTTCAGAGTTTGATTATCTATATATAATAATTTATATTTAATAAGTTCATTAATAAAATAACCAAGTACTTCCTAAATATTGGAGACATTTTTAAGATTATTAATTCCCATTTCAATTTAAATATCTTGTTTGCTCAAAAAGCTTCTTTTTCTATCTTAAATTTTTTGAAAGCATTGCTTGAAAGCTCTGTAAGCATTTACTAGGGACTTGGCATTTCTGTTTGCTTTATGTAGACAGGTATGGAACAGTCAAGCCTACTGCTTAGTAAAGTAAGAGCAGTTCTATGTTATTGGTTAATTGCACTAGAGCATCTAATATCCCTATAACAAAAAGCAAGACTGGAATGAGGTGCATTGGAATGAAACACCCTGGCTCAGTTTTTCCACAGAGCACTACATCTTTCTGACCTCTTATTGTAGGTCTGGTCTGCCAGTACCTGCCAATTCCTTAATTTTTCAGTATTTCCCATCATTACTCAGTTAAAACTCGCAGCTACATTAGTGTTTGTATTTAATGCATGTAGAAATTGGCACAAAGTTGACAAGTAGGTCCCAGGAGCAAACAATATATAGCAGAAGATAAAATAATTCTATCAAATTTTAAACCAACAGGCAAGATGGAGTCTTTATTAATTTTCCCTACACCCCCAGGCATCCCAAATGATTTTCTCTGACTTTTTGCATTTTTCATATGGATTCATACATATAATCACTTGATTAATATATTTGACTTTTTCTGTGGTAATGTCTTAGAATCTTAGTATTGACTTAAAGATATCATGACACCGTATTTTCTTCCATGGGTGAAGAGAATTATAAGGACCTGCAGATACGTTTTCACTCTTAAATTGTGGTGTTGTTTTATTCCCTAATCCAGAGATCCAATTCCAGTGCTTGTAGGGCAGTTTTGGTGTTTGGGTTTTTTTTTTTTTTTCTTCTTTTGATGCATTTTGTTAGAAAGATAAAAACTTGAGGTTAAGGATGCATCCTTCGTATTTTTATTTTGGGTGAAATTAAGCCCAAATGTACTGTGACATATCTCAGTACAGAATACAGGTTCTTCTTTAATCTCTTGCTTGTTTTATGCACAGATCCGGAGTTGAAATTTAGTAATGATAATACCATATTTGTTATATGAACCTGACAGAAATGTTGACTACCAGTGGGATGTAACCATAGCTTCCTCCCTGTGCTACAGGTTCAACGTGGAATGTGTTTAGTCCTGAAATACAGTTATTTAGCAGGACTGATAGGAGGTGGGAAAGACAAGGATGGCCAAAATACCTCAAACTTCACAGTCAGTTGACACTTCTGAATGATAAGTGAAGTCATCATAGCCCAAGAAAATTCCACCACTCTCATATCTTCTAGATTTTGCCCTGAGCATAAGCTAGACACCAGGCTGAGGATCTGGAATTCCTATAACTCTGTAACTGATGAACAATAATCATGTATCTTACATTTCTAGTAAAGAACCCAGGCATGCTGCATCCAAGTTTACCTCCTCACTGCACTCTGAATTCACACTGGGAAGTGACCTGGACATATACTAGCTTCTTGTACCTTGATGTCAAAATCAAATAACCTGGGTAAGCATCCCATATGCTATCAAGGTTTCTCAGTGATATGGAAAATGGCGGTACCAAGATTCAGGACACGCTCTCTAATACTCCAGATGCTAGCAAGCATAAAGGTGTATCTGCCTTTCCTGCTTGTCTTCTTCAGTATTATCTACCAGGCACTGCCTATATATACTTGTGAAAGATGGGATGAAAAATCCTAAATTATTCTCTAATTAAAAAAAAAAATAACTTTTGACTGAATGATAGAGATTCAGTATTTGTCTCATGTAAAATACATAAACGGTTCCAGAAGTGACAGTCAAGCCATTTGTCTTTTGCTTAGCACTTCTAGGCAGGTAGTTGAACAGTAAGAACAGAGAAAGAATCTGACTTATTTATTCTCCTTTCAGTCAGAAATTCTGCCTTCTCAAAGACTCAAATTAAATAGGTGGCCTATTCATTCATCTTCAATGCTCCATAGTTTTGTGACAGATAAAAAAGCAAGATTTAGAGTTTTAGATCTCCTTGAGAGGAGAGTTTAGGCTAAATTTTAGGATTCCTTTTTCTTCACTGAGTGTATTAAGTTATTAGGCAATAGTCAGGTTCTTTTGTCAGAACTGTGAGTAAAAATGTTAATGTCAGCACCTAATAATAAAATGCAATTTTAAAATCACACTTACCTGAGATTCTTGCATATCATTGAAGAGATGTCTTAAACTCAGGAAGGGTGTAGAATTTTCCTGCTTTTTGGTGTGCTCTATTTGCATCCCAACATTTAATTAAGTCAGTTGCTGAGATCTTTGAATTTTAAATCTTAAGTCAGGAGTCAGTAGAAACTCCATTCTAGATGATGCAACACTGAGCCTTACAGCATTTACATGGAGACCTAGATGATTAGACTGTCTGCTCACTAAAGGTAGTGTCATAAAGAACATATACAACAGAATCGCTAAAACAGAAAATGTTGCCAAAAGCTGCAGCTGTTTTGTCTTTTCAGGAACTCGTATAATTTTGACAGATTTTCCTGAACATGAATGCTTAAATTTAATCTGAGCTATGCTTTAGGTACTCAGCTTTTACATGTATCAAAGGGAAATAGATGTTTTGAAAGATTTAGGAGCCTAAATACATAGGCAGATATGGTTCATGAATCAGAATTATTAGGGTTGGAAAAGAACTTAAAGATCATCAAGCTCAACCATTAATCTACCACTGCCAAGTTCACCACTAAACTATATCCCTTAGTGCCATGCCTACACATATTTTAAATATCTTCAGGGATGGGGACTCAGACGTTTCCCTGGTCAGCCTGTTTTAATGCTTGACAACCACTTCAGTGAAGATATTTTCCCTAATATCCACTCTAAACCTCACCTGGCACAACTTGAGGCGATTTTGTCTTGCCCTACAGCTTGTTACATGGGAGAAGAGACCAACACCCATCTCACTACAACTTTGTTTCACGTAGCTGTAGAGAGAGGTAAGGTCTTCCTCCAGTCTCTTTTTCTCCAAACTAAATAATCCCAGATCCCTCACCTGTTGCTCGTAAGTGTTGTGCTCTAGATCATTCACCAGCTTGGTTGCGTTTCTTTTGACACACTCCAGCACCTCAATGTCTTTCTTGTGAGAGAAGCAAAACTGAACACTGTATCAGAGGCGCAGCTTCACCCTTAAGCATCCACCTCACCCCTTAATGAAGCCAGTCTTATTATTAATGCCTGAGGCAAAGAAGGCATTAAGTACATCAGCCTTTATCACTGCGCTTCTCCCTGCATGCCGTAAAGGATAGAGCTATTTTTTTTGTTGCGAATATATGTATTATATAATATATATTTTTTCATTATCTCTTATGGCAGTAACCAGATTAAGTTCTAGTTGGGCTTTGGCTCTCCCAATTTTCTCCCTGCATAATATCACAATATCTTTGTGGTCCATCTGACTTGCTTGCTCTTTCTTCAAAGATCATAACTCTCTTTTCCTGAGTTTCAGCCAAAGCTCCCTGTTCAGCCAGGCTAATCTTCTTCCCCTCCGTCTTCTTTTTCGGCACATGAAAATGGTCTACTCCTGTGCCTTTAAGATTTCCTTCTTGAAGATTTCCTCTAATCAGCTTGTGATCAAACAGGACATGGCTGGGTTATTATCTGACAATGACAGCGATGTATCTCAAAAGACTGTGGGGTTTTTTTTAGAGGGTGGATATATAAGAAGATGAAAGCTTCTCAAGAGGAGGCTAGAAAATCTTCAATTGGAGAACTAATATTTATCTTACTGTAATGAATTCCTCTACTGAGTTCTTCAAGCAACACTGTTCTGGAACAACAAAACAGATCTTCAAAGATTCTGGCTAGCCAGCACATTGTAAGTGAGCTACCTCCAGAGTGATAGGATACATGAGTGATTAACTGAATGTCTTAGGCAGTGAGTAATGGAAATTTATGTGAGACTATGACAAATATGTAATTTGGGAAAATGATGCATGCTTGGAAGAATTATCAGCTTCTTAATTTAAAAAATGCTCTCACTTCTGCTTTGTAAATTTAAGAAGAGTGTTTACTTTGGACTGACTTTTTTATCCCTTGATTGTGGGTGCAAATATGTACCACATCCAAAGAACAGGAGTGGAGCTGAAAGTCTGCTGAAAAGAGCTGGAAGTATGTTGAAAAATATTATTTTATTTGGGATAGTAAGAATGTGAGAAAACTGAAGAGCTGAAGGACTCATGATACTGATAGACTGGTCAATAAAACAGCAGGTGCAGAGAAGGATGACAAGGTGTGGAATAACATTTGCAAGAGTGATGTGTAAGTAGGCTGGGACTATTCAGCATGAAAAGGAGATGAGTTACAGACATGAGAGGTATGGAGAGGACTGGCAGAACTTAGCTGCTCCTTGTCTCTTTCAATACAAAATGGAGAAGTCATTAAGCGCAGCTTTGAGGATTAATTTTCAAACAAAAAAAAAAAGAAACACAAAAAATAGACCCCCAAAACAACCCAAGAAAGCAATTCTTCAATCAGTGAGGACAAAATGATATTGTGGATGCAAGAATTTTCCCCTGGTTTAAAGGGAAACTGAGCAAGTACTAGGAAGAGAGAGCCATTGGAGTTTACTAGAAAGACAAACATCAGCTGCCTAAAGTACAAAAAGCAACATGAGAGATACACACATATACTCAGTCTTACCCAGCATGAATCTGTGATCTGCCTAGAGACAGCGGATTGGACTAGATAAACCCTTAGGCTAAGCTAGTGTAACCAATCTTCTGAATATCTTTCATCCTGTTCTCCTCAGAATGACAGTATGAAAATTTACCTACCCAATCACATTCATCACAAATTATTTCCATGCTTTTATCCTTTTTTCCTCAGATTCAGAGTGGCAGAACATAACTGCTGCAAAGCAGGATTGGAAACTGAAGCCATCCGTCCACCAGTAATATGAATCTTTGTGCCCTTTTCTGACCTTTTCTGTTTAATTACTTGTCAGTGTTCATCTCATTTTCACAGTAGGGATTTTTTTTTTTTTTTTTTTTTTTTTTTTTTTTTTTTTGTGGGGGTGGGTGGTTATGGCCTTTTTTTTGTCCTTAAAGTTTCATTTTTGCAGTGAAATTCTCAGCTAGTTCTAGTCTTCTTTCCTTAATATGCTCATTATCTTAATTGATTTCCCTTTGTTTATATTTTTCTAAATCTTCTTATGACCAGAATCGTGTCCCATTTTTTCTGCACATCCCAGGGAAATTTCTTCAAGACTAAATGAAAAAAACTCCACAAAACATCACAGGAGCTATTTCATGAATAAAATTGTTCTGTTAGATATGTATCTCAGTTCAGCAATATCATACTTTATCTGAGAACTTCTTGCTCACCCAAATTTTTATTCACTTAGTCCCTCTGTTTCTGGTGTCTGAAGTGACACCAAATAGTTCTATATAGAAAGCAAATCTGAGATTGCTCCTGTCTCAGATTGCTGTGAGATCATTCAGACCTGACAGTCACGTGTAAGTCTTATAGGCTCAGTAGCCCTGTGTTGAGCCTGCTTTAGTATCTTACAACAGAGCTTATTATAAGGAAATTTTATTCCATCTTGGGACTTTAGTGCTTCTGGTTGACTTGGAGTCAGGCAGACTTTTCTATGCCTGACCATAAAAGATTGTAGACATATAATTCCAGCTGGAATAGCGAGGTACAATTTTTGTTGTATGGACCCCCATAAACCTGCTGTCCTTCATTTATACAGCCTATTCTGTTATGTGGCAGGATTTGTTCAGCTTCAAAATGTGAAGAGAGATTGAGTCACGATGGGATAAAATCCTTTCCCATGAATAAACATCTCTATTTGGAAGAGCTTTTTAAAGTTATTCTCTTCCAAATCTCCTTTAAAATATTGATGAAGATGTCTAGGCTTATATTTAGAGAAGAAAAGGAGCTTAGATCTAAAAGCATATCATCTTGTATTCAAGCCAGTTAAGAATATTGGTAATTATTCTTATGCATATTCTGATTAAATATGTATGTATCACTTTAAATTCAAATAGCACTTCACAGAGATTTAAAAACCCAGACCTTCCCACCCCAGAGTTTACATCAAATAATATATAAGGAGCAGAGACAAAAGAATGTGCAATGCAAGATGGGGTAAGTGCTACCACTAAGATAAGAAGAGTCTCATTCTATTGTAAATGAAACATGCCAATGCTGGTGGTTTAATGTAAGAACATGTAAGTCACACGGGAGAAAAGCAGATGATGACGGAAGGCTTAAGAAGAGGGATTTAAAAGAAAAAAGAGGGCATGCATCCTTCTGCAAAATATATCTCATATCAAGGCAACTCCTCTGAAATTGCTCAAGTCATTAAACCAATGTAAAGCTTGGCCTACAAGACCTAAAGCATAGCTGTGACAAAGCCACGGCCCAAGGCAAGATTCTGCGCATAAGTAAGTACTGGCAGCTGGAAATTCCAGGATGCACTGGATATACCATATAAGAGCCTTCTGAGACCCTGAAAGTGCAGGCTAAGTCATGTCCAAAGAGTACAGTAGGCTCAGCACTTAATCATGCCAGTGTGTTTCTATACAAAAAGACAGACAGACAGACAGATACTTCTTGATTGCAAAATACCTTTCTGATGAGATTGTGATTCTCTTTATGTCAGTATCATTAAAGGACTCTGTAAGATTATCTGTGACTTCTAATTGACCCATTGCTCACATAATTGACCCTAAAATAGAGACAACTGTATAGCAAAGACTGTTGAACAATACTACCTTTACAGAGGATTTTAGGAAATATTTATCATTTTTATTTTTGGAGAGACCTAGGTAGGTACAAGGATTTTCCATCAATTATTGCAAAGAAAATAGTCTTCTTTGAGAAAAGTAAAACTTTTGTTCTCCTATTAGCTATGGACTGTGCTGATACATAATTCTGTTTCTTTGAAGTGTGCAGCCAGTATCATAACTGTAATAAATTATGTTTTCTTTAATATTGCATTGCTTCCTGTTTAGTGACATGATAAAATATAACATAGTACTTATGGTGCTGTGTTTTGTTTTGACACACTGTATGAGCAGATTCAGGACGCAGATATATTAGTGGGTAATTTTTTACAAATGTTGGGTATATTTGTCAGGTGTTCATGACCCTAGATTGCTTTATTTGTAGCAGGTATATAATGGTACTAGGATACAGGGCAGATACATGAGCACATATAGAAATACAGAAGATGTTTCAAATGCACATTTCCCTCTCTTTCTCTGCCTATGCTGTCTTCTAGCCTGCATTGAAAGCCATTACTAGGTCTAACAAAATCTGTTCATATCAGCTGAAAGTACTTGAGCTGCTGCTTAGTTGAAGTTCAGTTAGGTTTCATGGGTTTAAGAAAGGCAACTTCTGCTTACCAACCTGATCCCCTTCTGTTACAAGGTGACTCACTTTGTAGATGAGGAAAAGGCTATGGATGTCACCTACCTAGGCTGTAGAAAAGCCTTTGACACCCTTTCCCACAGCATTCTCCAGGAGAAACTGGTTCTTATGGCTTAGTTGAGCCTTCTGTTCACTGGGTTAAAAACTGGCTGGATGGCCAGGCTCAAAGAGTTGTGGTGAATGGATATAAATCCAGTTGGTGGCTGGCCACAAGTGGAGTTCCACAGATCTCAGTATTGGGAACAGTTCTGTTTAATATCTTCATCAATGAGTTGGAGGAGTGAATTGAGTGCACCCTCAGTAAATTTGCAGACAACACCAAGCTGGGCAGAAGCACTGATCTGCTGGAGGGTAGAAAGGTTCTACAGAGGGACCTGCAGAGGCTGGATAGATGAGCAGAGTCCAGTTGTATGAGATTTAACAAGGTTCAGTGGCAGGTCCTGCACTTGTGTCAAAGGAACCCTATGCAAGGGTGCAGGCTTGGGGAAGAGTGGCTGGAGAGCTGCTTTTCAGAAAAGGACCTGGAGATGGTGGTCAATAGCTGGCTGAATATGAGCCAGCAGTGTGCCCAGGTGTCCAAGAAGGCTAACAGAATCCTGAGTTGTATCAGGAATAGCCCGGTCAGCAGGACTAGAGAAGTGTTTGCCACCCTGTACTATGCACTTGTGAAGCCACAGCTCAAGTACTGGGTTCAGTTTTAGACCCCTTACTTCAAGAAAGGTGTCAAGGTATATCCAAACAAGGACAACAAAGCTGTTCAAGGGTCTAGAAGTCTTATGAGGAGCGCCCGAGGAAAAAGAGATTGTATAGTAGCCCGTATCATGCTTGACAACTACCTGAAAGGAGGTTGTAGTGAAGTAGGTGTCAGTGTCTTCTCCCAAGTAACCAGTGATAGCACAACAGGAAATGGCCTCAAGTTGGACCCAGGGAGTTGTGAATATTAAGAAAAATGTCTTCTACAGAAGAACTGTCAAGCATTCAAGCAGTCTTCCCTGGGAAGTGGTGGAGTCCTATCTCTGGAGGTATTTAGAAGATGCATAAATGTGGCACTTAGGGACATGGTTTAGTGGTGATCTTAGCAGTTTCACGTTTACGATTGGACTCAGGGATCTTAAAGGTCTTTTCCAAGCTAAATAATTTTATGATTCTAGCAGAGAGGTGGGAATGTGCTTTGCTTTTGGACACAGAAAAAGGGGATGCAGTCAAAAAGTACCTGCAATGTGCCAGGCAATATCTGCACTGAGACCTGAATGGTTGTCTTGCCTCAAGACTTAACAAATGCCTTTCATCTAAGTGGGTAAATCACTGAACCTGAAGTTACTCTTCCCACTTACAGAAGGGCAAACAGCTTCTCCAGACTCCAGCATCCACTGAGTTACCAGTCTCAGCAGAAAACTTTTATCTTTCCAGCCTTCCTTTTACTCATATTGACCTCATGATTGAACACTTTGCCAGTTTCACAGTATACTGTAATAGGTTGTGGATGTTATCAGCACTGTAAACTCTATTTACATACCTGAAAGCTACTAGTTTGCACTCTTTAATTTGATACAAAACACTTTTTTTCCTTTTTTCAGCTAAAAGAAAGTATTTGATTTGTAGTATTTTAAAGCATATTACTATATTGCTTTTATTGTGTGTGCTACAATTCCAAGTGCTGTTCATTTTATTATGGAAGTGTCACTAAATGTGATTTCAAAATATTTTTAGAGTACCTGATCTCTGCTTTTTTGCCATTTTAGAGAAGCTCAATGTATCTGAACTAATAGATCAAGGGAATCCATTTACTCAAATGTTTAATGCATTTTTTCCTGAACAGCACTGCAAGATGATGCAAAACACCAGCAGGGAGGGACTGGTGGGAAACTTGAAGCTCCAAGGCAGCCTGGGCTTCAGTGATCATGAGATGATGGTGTTTGAGATCCTCAGGACAGTGAGAAGGGCACACAGCAAGCACACTGACCTGGACTTCAAGAGAGCAGACCTTGGCCTTTTCAGGAACCTGCTCAGGAAAATTCCATAGGATAAAGCCCTAGAGGGCAGAGGAAGCCCTTAGTATTCAAGGATCACCTGCTCCAAGCTCAGGTGTATTGCACTCCAACAAGAAGGAAATGGGACAAGAAGAACAGGAGGCCTCCATAGATGGATAAGGAGCTGCTAAGAAAACTCAGAGGGAAAAAGGAAGCTTATAGAGGGTGGAAGCGAGGACAGGCAGCCTGAGCAGAATACAGGACATTGACTAGGAAGTTAAAGATCAGGTCAGAAAAGGTAAGCCCAGTTGGAAAGGGACATCAAAGATAAGAGGACAGGTTTCTATAGGTATGTAGCAAACAAAGGACAGACTAAGGATAATGTGGGGCTTCTCACAAAGGACACAGGAGAACTGGTTCTGCTGGATTTGGAGAAGGCTGTGGTTCTCAATGGCTTCTTTGCCTCAGTCATCACTGGCAAGTGCTCTGTCCACACCATCCAAGTCTTATAAAGCAATGCAGGAACTGTGTGAAAGAAGACCTGTGAGGATGAAGACCTTAGGCTCACTATAGGAGAGGATCTGGTTCGAGAACCTTTTAGGAACCTGAATGTGCACAAGTCCATGGGACCTGTTGAAATCCATCCATGGTTTGTGAAGGAGCTGGTGAATGAAGTTGCTAAACCAGCCTCCATCGTATTTGAAAAATTATGGCTGTCAGGTGAAGTTTCTGATGTCTGGGAACAGAGTTATATAATATAATAAAAGAAAGGGAAAATGGAAGACCAGGGGAGCTACTGAGCAGTCAGCCTCACCTCTGTGCCAAGCAAAATCTTGGAGCAAATTCTGCTGAAAGCATGCTGAGGGACATGAAGAGCAAGGTGGTTGGGAACAGCCAGCATGGCTTCACTAAAGGGAAATTCTACCTGACCAACTTGGTGGCCTTCTATGATGAGTCTATGGAACTGATGGATGTGGCAAACATGTTGATGCCATCTACCTGGACTTGTACAAAGCTTTCAGCACTGTCCTGCATGACATTCTTGTCTCTAAATTGGAAAGACAACAATTTGATAGGTGTACCACTCAGTGGATAAAGAACTGGCTGGATGGCCGCACACAAACAGTTGTGGTCAATGGCTGAATGCTCAGTTGGAGAACAGTAAAGAATGGTGTCCCTCAGGGATTGGTGTTGGGACTGATCTTGTTCAACGTCTGTTGGCAACTTGGACAGTGGGATTGAGTGGACCCTCAGCAAGTTTGTCAATTACACCAAGCTGTGTGGTTTGGTTGATAATGCTGGAGGGAAGGGATGCCATCCAGAGGGACCATGACACAGTTGTGAGGTGTGCTGATGCCGGCCTTATTAAGTTCAACATAACAAAGTGCAAAGTCCTATACCTGAGTCAGGGCAATCCAGGCACAGCTACAGGCTGGGGAGAGAAGAGATTCAGAGCAGCCCTGCAGAGAAGGACTTGGAGGTGCTGGTCAATGAGAAAATGAACATGAGCCGGCAGTGTGCATTCACAGCCCAGAAAGCCAACCGTATCCTGGGCTGCATCAAAAAAAGTGTAACCAGCAGGTCAAAGGAGGTGATCCTGCCCCTCTACTCTGCTCTCATGAGACCTCGCTTGAAGTATTGTGTGCAGTTCTGGTGTCCTCAACATAAAAAGGACATGGAACTGTTGGAACAAGTACAGAGGAGGGCCACGAGGATGTTCATGTAGCTGGAGCACCTCCCGTATGAAGACAGGCTGAGAAAGTTGGGGCTGTTCAGCCTGGAGAAGAGAAGGCTGCGTGGAGACCTCATAGCAGCCTCCCAGTATGTGAAGGGGGCCTATAGGGATGCTGGGGAGGGACTCTTCATCAGGGACTGTAGTGATAGGACAAGGGGTAATGTGTTAAAAGTTAAACAGTGGAAGTTCAGGTTAGATTTAAGGAGGAAGTTCTTAACTGTGAGGGTGGTGAGGCACTGGAGCAGTTTGGCCAAGGAGGTTGTGAATGCTCCACCCCAGCAGTGTTCAAGGCCAGGTTGTACAGAGCCTTGGTCTACTGTGAGGCAGCCCTGCTTATGGCGGGGGGGCTGGAACTCTTTTCCATCACAAACTGTTCTATGATTCTATGATTGGATAAGATTCTATGAAACAATGTCTCATTAAAAGAAAATATGGAGGATAAGTTTGCATTATCCAGAAAACTAAAAAAAAAAAAAAAAAGGTTGGAAATAGATTTTTAGTTACAATGTAATGGTATATCTGGAACATAAAGCAGTTATACATATTCAGCACGTATATTTTGTGGAGGATTAATCCATCACTATCTCCTAATTCTGCCGGGTTCCAGTGCTGTATTATCTAAACAAACACTGGCCATCTCCTACTTCTTAGCTCCCATTTCACAGCTGTATGATAGCACAGACAATTTATTTTTCTCTTCTGAGGTGTGTAGTGGCTGTGCATGAACATGTCTTCCATATATTATTTGTGCTGACTATAGTTCTCAGCTTTTAGGGAATCTTTATGCTATTCTAAGCCTCTGAGCGTCTTCTTGTTTTTCTCATATCCCTTAAAAATTACATATTATTTGTTATAGTACAGAGCCAGACTACCTCATGATAATATTAATGTCTCTATACTGTGTTTAACTTAAGGTGAAGGTGTTTAGGTGGATAATTTGAAGACTTCTGTGGGCACTTATGTTGATATACAGATAGCATGCACGTGGCTAAGTCAGAAACACTGTTAAAACTGCTACTGTGCCCTACAGGCATGTGCGCACTGTTACTATATGTGTATTACAGTAAGCCCAACTTGGGCAGTTCATGAATTCAAGGCTGAACCTGGGACATGATCACCCATACTTTTTAATTACAATCCAGCTGTCTGTCCAAGTTCAGTCATATGCTAGCTAAAACCCTTCCAGAAAACATCTGGACGCATTTTAAGGCATATCAGGATACAGGGAATGTTCCCAACATGCAGAACAGATAAAGCTATCCTGTTCAGAAGGAAAAAAAAGATTTCAGTTCAATGGACAAAGTTTGCACATGTCACTTGCTCTCAGAGCTGTGTTAGATACCTGCTTGTGTTACAGGAACAAGGTTGAGCACACAGCACAATACTTAACGAAAGTTTTCAGAGCTACTGTGCTGAAGAAGCTGGTTTGCTTCCACTCCCAGAGGCAACTCACTGGCATCTGCACTGCTTGTTAAAGAGCTCATGAATATGAAAGGAAGTTTTGTTGTTTTTTTTTGGGGGGGGTTCCCCCCCCCAAAAAAAAAATGTCTAAAAATGAGACAAGTATCCAGCTTTGTCTTATTCATTAACCAGTTAGTTATTTGGACCTCGTTCTACTGACACCTGAGAGCTTGAGTCTAGAAAGACTCTACTTCTATCCTAGTTTCCTTTTTTTAATACGATTACTATTATTTCCTTTATCTTTTACCTCACAAAATTCTATTTCCTGTCTCCCCTCTAGGGCAAATTTTTAAAATAACTAGAAACTTGCATTGTCATTTTCAGAGGGGCAAAAGCACAAATCAAGCAATTTAAATGTAGAGTCATGAAGAATCAAAGTAAAGACTGACCTGTCATTGAAGTACATTCACCTTCCAGCTCTTTCATGACAGTGAAGAGAAGCAGACTGGTAATTGACATGCTCAATCCACTACAGTTTTCAGACCTCGGATAAACCAAACACTTTCTACTTATCCTGTCCATTATGTGTGGCTTGTACATATGCTCCATATGTATTTCATATACATGCTCCATATGTATTTCTCACAGAAAATTGCTTGTGCATGTATACATTATATCTAAGTCTTCACCAGCTTAATCACACTGTGTACCAAGAGTGTGTAAACCCCCCCAAGTCATTAATAAATTCATATTTAGATAAATATATAAAAAGTAATCTGATTTTCAGTGATGTTAAGCAGCAGCAGCTTTCACAACTTCCAAAATATTTGGCTTAAGGATTCTTTCTCTTTCTTTCTCCCTGATTTCCATAACTTCAAATCTTGTCCACCAACAGGAGTGCTCAGATTATTGCACTTAGCATATGCTCGTCATGCTTCATTCAGTAATGTTCTGGCAAGTTTATTTCAGGTCCGAAGCAAAGTACGCACACAGAGTGTGGTGAAAAGCCACATTCTGGAAAAGTCAGATTCAGAACATAAATCTAAATGTCTGTTGACACAAAGTCAATACGTGTCTTAAAAATAAACTGCCTGGCTCAAGATAAGTTATGAAAAGTAACACAAGTTTTTCTAAAGTCACTATCACATCAGTTTGATAACAAGGTTTAGACAGGATATGAAAACACACAGCAGATGATGAAAATACAGACATTCTTCTCTGTACTACTTTCCTCCCTCTCAATAGACCATTGCAGGGATCTACATAGTCAAAATGCACCAGTTTTCATGGATGTTGCTGCCTTGCCAGTATCAACTGGTGGAGAGAAATATTCTAGTAATTTTAAGAGTTATAGCTGCAAAATCCAAATTATTTTACTGTCCAAAGGAAAAATCTCCTTAAGGCTTCAGATAGTTCTGCTTTCTTAGTATCTCGTCCATCCCTATCTCTCTTTTTTTATATACTTTTATTTCTTGTTTTATTTGCTAATGTTCATAACTTTGATGACACAGACTTAAATAGGAAATATTTGCCTGCTTGTGGTTATAGCTGGGAGATTGTTTTAAATAGAAAGGAGTAAATTCCTCTACTCTCAACTATCCAATCCTGAAGATGAAGTGGAAGGAGTTGAAAGAATACATAATGTTTTTCTATTCTGTTCCATTCAAGTTAAAAACTACTTAAGGGTGCTGTTAACTTCTGGTTTCACTTCATTCTTGATAACTTTTTCCTTGATCCTTTCCCATCTGCTTTTTGCCCTCTTCGCTTCATCAAACTACCCTATTACTTTTTAAAGCAATTCGTGGACTTGCTTTTTCATCCATTTTCAATTATAGGAATCAGTATTCTCCTCTGCATTGCACTGAGGTTTTATGTTCAGGGGTTGCCGACTGACCCTTAGTTCAGCCTAAATCTTTTCAGCGCTGGTTTTGTCTTTTGCTTTTTGCACTCCTTGATTGTGGGATTCACTTCTATTAGACATCAGAACTAAAGTCAGCACAGCTCTTCGGGGAAAAAAAGAGAACTGTTCAATTTAATTTTAAGACCCACTTCTCAATTTCTAGACTAGAAATGTTCTAAGTTTTTGTTTGAGATATTTTTATTATAAAGTGTTTTGAGATAATTTGTATGGGCAGTATTGTATAATTTTAATTTCTAGCTGTATTGTTAAGGTATATTTCATCTCTCCTAAAACAAAAAATGAAGATTTTGCTTGATCTACTTCTGTAGTGACAGATTTTCTACCAATCTTTTCATGGAATCTTAACAAATAAAACTTATCTTATAGATATATCCAAGATATACCTGCCTGATAATTTATAGAAAGGCAAAAATTAGACACAGAAACTGTCAATTTGATTATCCAGTTTGCATGATTGCCAGTAAAAACAATTCATTATCATTCATTCTAATTTCAAAGTTTGAAATGGCCCAGATAGTGGTGAAATTGGAACTTCTTTTTGGCTCGGTTGTTTTTAACTGGTTCATAGGGGTTTGTGCCTTTCACAGAAAGTAACTCACCAAAATCACTTTTGATCATATTTAAAGAGTGGCAAAGTTAAATTCAGAATTCAGTCAATAATTCTAATACTTGTGGGACTTTTACATACACAAACATCTGTAAAGACACAACCCTGCACTAATATGTAGGGTATTATTCTGTCTTATTTTGTAATTGCTCTTTAATTACAGTTTTTCTAGTAAATACTTCTGAACATATATTTGTAAGTGAAGGAAGAGTCTGATGTAAACCAGGTGAGAGTGCCTAAGTCCTCATATGGCTCTCACAGCTCCCACAGTTTTTTTCTATTTTTCATTTATCATTGAACATTCACTTCACATTCTTAATCAGTATAAACTAATCTAATAAATCCTATTCAGATAAATATAAAGTGATGCATGTAGGAGAAAACAATCCTAACCTAACATACAGAATGATGGGTTCTGAGGTAGTTATTACTACCTAGGAAAACACACCTTGAGTTACTATAAATGTTTCTATGAAAGTATCAACTTAATGCTCAAAAAAAGCAAATCAAATAGTAGGAGCTATTGGTAAGGAAATAAGAACAAAGCTGAAAGAATAGTTATGATATTGTATAAATCCATTGTGTGATTTTATCTTGAATATTATGTGCTGTGTGTTTTCCCCATCTTAAAAAGAATATAACAGAACTAGGAAATGGAGAAAAGAAACAAGGATGATCAAAATGTGGGATTCTTTAGCCTGTAAAATAGATGACTGAAGGAAAATACAGCAAAGGTCTGCAAATAATGCACAGCATGAAGAAGGTAGACTTGGAATGTTTTTCCATTGTCTCTTGCAGTATAAGATCTGAGGAATCTTAAAACTAACACAGAAAGCTAGAGTAAAGGAATTTCTCGTAGTATGGCTAATTAAATTTTTGGAACTGTATACCACCAGTTATTGTGCATGCTAAATGCTCACACAAGTTCAATAAGAGAGCAGACAAATTCATGATTGGAGGAAGGGAGTGGGAGGATAAAAAAAAAGCAAAACAGACATCAAGACCTATCAAATATTAAGATTGACTCTCTGACTCAAAAAATCATTCAGCAGTAATTGATAGGAGCTGGGGGAATATATTTAAGAAGCTTACCTCTGCTGTTGCTATAATAGAATACAAGAAAATGGACTAAGAAATACTTTTAGATATGAACCAAAATATGGCTGTTATGTTTTGGGTTTAACCATTTATTTTCCTTATTTTATTATTCCAATTTGTTGGTAGATGTTTATATTAGTGTTTTTTTTCTAGTGTTGTATTTATCATTACAACCTGCCAAGTGGCATTTCTTCATAGTCCCCTAATATCTAATTACATCTAAATCTAATGGAATTAGCAATCTCATTTGTCATATTTGAAAAACCCAGTTGGCATGTTTATGTAACTTTGAAAAATATCATTAAAAAAGTTGGACAACTTTTTTTTGTCATATTTTCCTAAAAGTTGATTCGATCTGTCTGCAATTTGCAAACAAAGGTATTAATACAGTGTCATCGGTTCAGCAGTAGCAGTCATTTTTCCCCTTCTTAGTAGTTGGTGCAGCACTGTGTCTTTGACTTGTGGCCTGAGAACAGCACTGATAACACCAATGTTTTTAGTTAATGGCTTAGTGATGTTTGGTCTGGCCAAGGACTTTCTGAGCTTCATGCTCTGCCAGGGAGGAGGGGGAGCCGGGAGGAAGCAGAGACAGG
>JANRGW010014633.1:0-28570 GCA_024733675.1 Psilopsiagon aymara | reverse complement strand
GAGGAGGGGGCCTGGAGACAGTGCAGGGCACAAAGGGGAAAGAGCGGCTGTGAAAGGGTCCCGCAGATTAAGGAGCTGAGGAGGTTCCAGATGATGCAGGGAGAGACTCGGACCCAAAGGCTGAGAAGAGGCTGTGATTTCATCACAGGGTGCCCGGAGAAACTGTGGCTGCCCCATCCCTGGCAATGTTCAAGGCCAGGTTGGATGGCGCTTGGAGCAAGCTGCTCTAGTGGAGGGTGTCCGTGACCGTGGATGAGCTTTCAGGTCCTTTCCAACCCAAACCAGTCTGGGATTCTATGATTCTAAGAGCACCAGAGCACTGGGAGGATGCAGATGTCTGGCACCAGGAGAGATGCAGGGACACAAGGCAGGCAGATGCACAGCCAGCCAAGACACACACACAACCTGCAAGCAGCCACAGCGCCCAGGACTCAGAATAAAGCATTTCTTGAGGACAAAATCAGTGAGGGCCCCGGGCAAGCACAGCGGGTCCGCGCTCATCCCAGGACCCCGCTTTCCTTCCTGGCTGCCCTGCTTGTAGGGGAGCACTGGGGGAACACATCTGTGGCTGCTCCGGTGCTTTCACACAAAGGCTTCTCCCAGACGTCTCTGTTCCGTTCTGCAGCACCTCCCGTGTGGTCTTTTTTTGCCCCTGTGGTAAATCTTTGTTTGGAGATATTAAAAGAATGCAATTACTTCCCCAGAGCAGCCAAAACAAGAGGTCTTGCCCATCTCTGGCATGTGTGAGGACACACCGTATTGATTGAAGAAAGAGATAGCTGCGGCATTACTCATCCCCACGCTCAGAGCTGGATTTTCCCACCACTTCCAGCAGCTCAGGGGTTTGTGAACGTCTGGGAGGGATGATTTAATCCGGCACCGGCCCCTCTCTGCGGGCTTTGTGTTCCTGAGGTTGTTCAGGATGGAGTTGTGCCGTGTCTCAGCACCAGCGCCTCACAGCCGAGCCATCTCGTGTCAGGATGAGACCCAGTCAGGTGTCACCGTGCCCGGGGTGGTTTTGCAATCTGTGCATTGGAGGATGGAGATGATAAAATCACCCATTGAGGACATTTGCCCTGCAGAGTATAGCTGCAGAGTCCAGGTCCTGGATTCAGCCACACACCGGAGCACTGTTCATCCATCACTGTGTCTGTCTCAGGACAACCGACAGATGAAATACCATTCTGATGCAGTAAAGACACACAGATATCTTGTACTGCCACTGCTCCGAAGTTTGATTGCCTGTGACCATGTGGCACCTCCATTCCTCACAAGATGCCAGGGATGAACAACTTGACAGCTCCAGCCTGCTCCTGCACCCTTTCCAACCTCCCCAAACACACCGTGGCTCATGGGTAAATCTTTCCCCCTTGGTTTAACATGAGCCTGTCCGAGGAAGACACTGAAGCAGAGCAGTGATAATGAATTATTTACTGTGCAGTAACAGGAGCTGTGCTTCCCTCTGCAAACGAACGGGCAGCAGGGCCCATAGGGAAGATAAACAAGACGTAGATGAGATTAACTCAACTGCTGCAATTTCAATGTCAAAGTAAACAGATAGGATCCTGTTCAGACACAGCCCAGAGATTGCAGGAGAAGGGGGAAGGTCCAAACCGACCTTATTATTGCAATAAACAAAGTGATTTCACTTTCCTAAGACAGATGCGTGTGTGCTCCAGACACCGGGAGCCCAGCAGAGCTATCAGCAGCTCCCGCCTTAGCCCACCGGGCCAAGAAGCATTTTAAGCACATTTAATACCCCCGATGGTTTATAAGGATGCTTCCCGGAGGCTTTCCCGGTGATGAAAGGCAGCTTCTGTTTCTACAGATAAATTCTCCTCTGCAGCTTGCTGTGCTATTGCTGATACACGGGCTTAGGCATGCTTTTGTTCTAGACCGGCTCAGGAAGCCTATTTTAATGGAAATGTCAAGGGACACAGATTTAAGTCCACTGGAATCCACTGATAAGGATCCTCTATTGTAACAGCACCTCAGCAGTGGGGAAATCCACTGAAATTCCCCAGCTACAGCCTTAGGAATCCTAAACTGGGCTGAACCACAGCCCTCAGTGCATGTCCACTAAACCAACATGAAAGACAACGAGGAATTTGGCTCCATGTCAGGGAAACCAGCTTAACCCTCCTCTAATCACCTCGCTGCTTTGTCCTAACGGAAGCGCTATTCACTCGCAGGCTCCTCGCTTGGTGCTGTTTTAGCTGTTTGTGACTGAATGCTCCAGCACTGCCTCAGTGCTAAAACCAGGCACGTCCTGGGCAAAACCTACGACTCTGCCTTTGGGTTTGGTGGCAGCAAGGCTCTGTCTGCGCACCTCTGCTTGTGGATGAGCTGACAGCAGTGAGCCCTCCAACAGGGAAAGAGCCCCAGGAGGCACTGAAATGCCAGGTTTAATGATCACAGCTGTTAGCGGTATTCCAAGCTGGCAGCATTCCTCAGTAGTGCTCAGGCAGGTGTGAAAGCCATTCCTCCTCTGAGGAAGCTGGGTTTGCACTGGTCCTCCCAGTCGGGTGCCCCATCCATCAGCAGAAGGAGGGAAACACATTAGCACCAACAGGAGCCTTTTGAAAAGTCATTTATTGCCTATCACATCTAATGATTACAGCAGAGGCCACTTCCACTGCAGATGTGGATTACACCACATCCATCCATCCATCACATCCACCTGCCCTGGGTAAAGCCAAGCTCATGTTTCCCAGCTTGGACACCACTTGATGGGCAGATTCTGTGCCCAGACTGCTCATTTGCTCAAATGCAAAAGCCCATTAACCTGATAATATTTATATTGTGGTGCTGTGAAGCCAGGTCCTGCCAAATCTCCTTAGGTGTGGTGAGGAGAGCAGAAGGGAGAAGGGAGCTCCAACACCGGTGTCCTGCTTGTTCTGCAGCTGAACAGGACACAGAAGGGCTCAGGATCCCATCTCTCAGCCGCTGTAACAGACACATCCTGGTGTTTCCTAGTGCCACTGCAGCTCTGGCAGCACGGAGGAGCTCTATTCCCAGCTATCCAAAGATAAACTCCTCACTGAAGCTGTGCAACAGTGTTCAGACCAGGATGGGTCCCTTTTGGGGAGCGTTGGCCAACTGATAACCAAAGAGTAGAACTGATCTTAAAGAGCATCCCCCCTCCTCGCCAGGACCAGCCAAGCAGAGCAGCACTCTGCATTCTGGGCCATGCGAAGCTCCCAAAGGCATTCCTGCTCCACAACCCCATCTGCCAGAAGCTGTCCTAAGGAAGTTTGCCGTTTATGCCGCCATCCTGCTCGGGGACAAGGGGAAGCAATGCCTTTGGGCAGGAGAGCCCCGGCATCACCGTGTGCAGGAGCAGCCACTGGAGCTGGTAGTGGGAATCCTGTCCCTCAGCAAACACAACCTCCAGGAGCGGGAGTTCAGGCGAGGACACGGCCACTGCCAGTGCCAGGATTTGCAGAGCCCCATTAGGGAGCTGGAAAACTACAAGAGCTCGGCTGGGCTGCAGATAAAGGCACACAGAGAACAGGCAGCGGCTGATGAGGAGGTGAAACCTGGGCAGAGGGAGCAGCCCGGGGCCCCCCGCAGCTCCGCAGGGGCAAGAGAAACTGGCTGATGTATGTACTGAAGATCAGGAAGGAAGAATGCCACAAAGCACTGGTCAATGTGATCCCATTTCAGTGAGAGCCTGAGAGCTAATACAGGTATTAAACAAGAAAAGATAGCGCAGAACATTGCCAGTCCCTTCTCAGGGGTGCTGGTGACCACTCTGCAACGCAGGTCATATTTACTGTGTCTTTTGGAAGGGAAGTTGGGGTGAAACCCAGTTATTTTCTATTTGCTTTATTTTCTAACAGATTCCCTTTGCACCAGCATCCACAATTGAGAGGTTCAGCAAATATACTTTTGAGATCAACAGGTCTTCTATGCTAAGACACCCCTTAAATACACACCTGAATTTTGCATCAGCATTGGACAACAGCCACTGGTAATGCTCACGGTGGGAGATGAGGGCGGCAGCTCACGGAGCTCCCTGCCTTGAAGAGCAAACACCACGACTGCTTTTGGGGAAAACTGCCCAACGTCCTAAGACATTGTTTGGACAAAGGCCTGTAGGGACAGGCCAAGGAGAATGGCTTTAACCTGCCAAAGGGGGATGGAGATGAGCTCTGAGGCAGGGGCTCTTCCCTGTGAGGGCGCCTGGGGACTGAGAGCAGATTCAGCTCTGCCACAGCTACTGCAAGGTGTTTGGAGTCAGAGGCGATGCCTGTTCATGGGAACGAAATGCTGGAAAAGATGCACAACATCCTCACATCAAACTCTTTGCTGGATCCTTATTAGTAAGGATCCCTGCACAGCTCCAATGGCACTTGGGAGCCAGCACCTTGATCCCACTGCCTGCCGGGAGGCGCTGGTCCAGCCTGGGCTCAGCCCATGGATGCCATCTGCCGTTCAGAGCACTGTGAGGAGAACAGGAGCGCATCCTGCACTGCTCAGCCCAGCCCAGCTTGAAAACAATCCCCAGCACACACACAAGAGGCAGAGTGCGACTGAATCTTCTCCCCAGCCTTGGCTCAGGATCCCCCATCACCTGGAGGGCAGCACAGAGCCACTGGCTCTCAGAGGAGGCTGCGTGGCTGCTGCTGGAGTCCCACAGCATCACCTTCCAGTCTTTGATGAGCCTAGAAAGAACTTTAAATAACCTGGTGCTGCTCAAGAGCTGGGCACCCATCATCTCCATGGGAGACAGCTTTGGTCCAGAGGAGTCTGTGGATGAACAACCACGGACGTCCAGCAACAGCAAGGAAGCCCAGGAGAGGCTGGGGGTCAGGAAGAGCATTGACCAAGCCAGTTTTGGTGTGCAGTGCAAGTGCTGTAGATGGGGCACACATCTCCAAGTCCTGGCAGTCCAATTCCTTTTACTTTAGGTCATTCACACTGCTTATGTGGATTCAAACAGCTTGTCGCAGGATAAGAGTGGGCTCCCACAAGCAGAGCCCAGCGCAGGGGCAGAGCAGACAGGGAGGTCGCAGTAGTGGGTTAACTGGAAGCACAGAGGTGTGCTGGAAGTGTCTGGAGCCTCTGCCTTTCCCAGCAGGATCTGGGGAGAAGGCAGCAGTCAGAGCAGGACATGGCTGCAGAGCACATTGCTCAGGCCTGGAATTGGGATAGACGTGGACACAAACTCCTGGGGGAGTTTTACAGCAAGGGCAAACTTGGCTGTGCAGGGGGAAAAGCACCCCCAGGCAGAAGCACCCAGCACCACAGCACCTGCTGGTTGGGCCGTAGCAGGCATCCTGCTTGGGGATGGGAGCTTGAGTTTCACTACAAAGGCAGCTGACCTGGATCTGCCCCTCGCTGCAGAGCTGCTCTTTCTCTCCCTCTCTAAATGCTGGGCACATCCCCAGCTCTGGTTACCAACCGTCTCCCCAAGCCTGGTCCCCAGTCCCTGACATCTCTTCATTAAGTCCTAGAGAGGGTTTATTCCCATGACACTGCTTTGTCTGTCACTCTCTCCAGCCTTTCTGCAGGGAGAAAGCAAAGGATCAGCCTCCAGCTGTGCTGCAGCCAGACAAAGGGAGCGGATTCCTCCTCCTTTTGCTCCAGCTTAACAAAGCCAGCACAGCAGCACTGAACCCCGAGCCCTGGCCAGCGGCCTCACTGCGATAACAAGGCTTAGTGCTGATGAGAAAAGAGAGCAGAGGAGCATCAGGCTGTGCTGTGTGTGGGAAAGGTTCCTTAAGGACAAAGGAAAACCCTTCATTAATAGCCAGAGACTCTCATTGTGCAGAGGCAGCTGGAATGGAGATTGGTTGTGCTGGGAGACATGGGCTTGTTCTGGAAGAGGAGAAGGCTCCCTCTTGCCCTCCATCCTCCTCCAGTTTCCCACAGTTCAAAGGGATGTCTTTTGAGGGTCAGGGAGGCAGCACCCCCAGGGCTGCACACGAGAAGAGAGACGCTCTCAGCACCTTCCATCCCTCAGGGATGCTGTCAGACCCAAACGCCAGCTCCCGGCGTCCCGTTCCTTGCAGCCTCACCCCAGAGCCCTCCGTTGGGCTCCTGCTCCTCCCCGGGGCCTGGAGCACAAACACACCCCCCCCCCCCCCTCCCCCCCCCCCCCCCCCATTTCCCCCCCTGCCAACCGGTGCCGTTGCTGCGGCCGCCGCACGGTGTCCTCGGTGCTCCGCAGCGGCGCGGAGGGGGTTGCACCGGAACCCCACTGCGCGGCCGGGAACGGCTTTAAAAGAAGGATCAGAGCCAGGGAATGGTTTGGGTTGAAGGGACCTCAAAGCCCATCCAGTTCCACGGGCAGGGACACCTTCCGTAGAGCATGGTGCTCCAAGCCCCGTGTCCAACCTGGCCTTCAACACTGCCAGGGATGGGGCAGCTTCACCGGGCACACTGTGCTGGCGCCTCAGCACCCTCACAGGGAAGAACTTGGCCCTCAGCAATGCGGCAGCACCCAGAGCATGGGGGACATCACTGCCTACAGGCACCTGCACTGCCCCCTCTCCCCCTTTCCAGTCTGGGTCCCACGTTTTCAAGCAATCCTAACCCCGATGGAGCCCATTGCACAGACAGGGCTTCTCCAAGGGCTTTTCTGGAGACAGCATTTAATGGTGCAAGAGCTACAAGCTAGAACTGGTACCCAACAGTTCAGACACCCCTCCCGCAAAATGCCTGGGAAGCAGGAAACCAAAGAGGAGGAGACAGCCAGGGAATTCTGGCTTTGCTGAGCAAACCATCACCTCCTTTCTCACAGCACTGACAAGAGGATCCCAAATCAATAGGATCCCAAATCAATAAAGGAGCCAAGTTGTTTTACTTGGAACATTGTAGATTGAGGCCATCTTTGCACAGAACCCAGCAAAGGCAGTACTTGCGCTAGTCCTATGCCAATAGTAAGGTCTTCTCTCTGGCCAAAACAGACACTTGCACATCCATCCCGCCCAGGAGCATTGGCAGCTCCAGCTTCTGCCAAACTGACAGTCAAGTGCTACAGGTTTGCAGGAAAAGCCTTGCTATGAAGGCAAAGGAATGATCCCTGGAATCTGGCTGCAAGGTAGGGGTTTTCCTTGTTGCAAGCCAAGAGGATCTGTGCCGGGAAGCACGTAACAATCCCAGGATGCTCAAAGAGGACAACATCGCACCAGTTTCCCCTGAACCACCACTGACCTGTCTGGATACTCCCAACGCAGCTGTGAGCAGTTCCTTCACCTGGGATGGCCTATATTGCTCCAAAGACAACTGGAGGGGCCAACGTGCTCCTCCACTCCATGGGGCTGGAATGGCAGCACACGGGAAGGGGAGGACCAAGCACCCTGGCTGCAGGCTCCCAGGGTGCTGCCCAGCATCACCTCCACTGCTGGAGGCAGCGAGGGGCAGGGTCCTGCTCCGGGCAGGAGGTGATCAGGGGTCGGAGATGCACAGAGCCTCCACGGCACTGCTCAGGCCCTGGCTCACCCCCCCAACAGCCAGCAGGCAGTTGTGCAGCACGATGCTGGAGCAGGCACAGCGCGGGGTGGGCATGGGGGGGAGGCTCTCCCACTTGTTCTTCTCGGGGTGAAAGGCTTCCGCGGACTCCAGGACGGTCGGTTGGTTTCCTGGAAGCACACAGTGAGGGATGGGATCAGCAGGAAGCACCCTCTGCTCTGGGACAGGGGCCATGCTCTGGACACCATCCCCTAATGGGGACTGGTTTCCCTGCTCCCTCAGGCCAGCGTCTCACCCCTCTGTACTGATAACACACGACCCACACGCGCTATTAAAGCATCACCACTGTGCCCAGAGCCTCACCGAGTCCTCCAGCCACAACAACTCTGCCTTTCAGGTAGCCAGCCACGAAGTCTGCTCGCCTCTTCTTCAGGTAGGAGGAGCGCTCCGTCTTCATCCAGCCACCTGCAAGGGACGGGACAGAGCATTACACGAGCATCCGCTCCTGGGACACCATCGGCCTCTCTGACCCACGTGTTTGTGGAAGTGCCGTTTTGCTGCTGCACTGTGGGGCAATGAAACCCCAGGCCACAGGGCTCAGCTTCCTCACTGCCACACCAGGATACCCAGGACCATGGGGCTCTCCTCTGCTGCCCTGATGCTGGGCCCAAAGCAGCAGCTCAAAGCAAGCAGGAAGTGACAGAACCCCACGGACGAGCGCTCTGTGGAGTGCAGAGACAGCAAAGCCGCATCGTGTACCACCCATCCTGCTCCTTCGGACACGATGGAGATGGGACAGCCCCCACCTTGCTCCATGTCGAACATGTCCACGGTCCTCATGAACTTGGGCTGTCGGTAGAGCCGCCCCTGGCGCAGGCCCCCGAGGCTGAAGAGTTTATCTTCAGTGGGCACGAAGCTGGAGAAGGCCCTTTTGTTGGGGATGTTGGGAAACTTGGTCCACGAGCGGGTCTCAGTGTCAAAGACCTCGAAGGCATTGATGGCGTACTTGGACTGCCTTCCACCTGCGGGACAGGGAGAGGGAAGGGTCAGTTTGGCTGACAGCACCAAGGCAACAGCAGCAGGAACCAGAGGAACCTCCTGGGACAGGCAGAGAGCAAGTGAGCTGCTGATAAGGGATCCTCAGGTCACCTGCAGGAGGGAAGGCTGAGCCACGTGACCATTCATTGAGTGGCCTGGGTTAGGACAGCACCGGAGCTGCTCTGAGGTCTCCCCTTAAGGACCTTTCTCTTCTCCTCTGCCCCAGCCCCGCTCTCAGCCTGGCTCCAGAGCAGAGCTGCTCCGGCCCTCAGCATCTCCATGGCCTCCTCTGGGCTACCTCCAGCAGCTCCACATCCCTCCTGTGCTGCATCCTGGATCAGGACGGCACGGAGGGGACTCCTTTAACTGCAGGGTCATGCCATGAAAACACCTAATTTCCCAGTGCATGCCCCCTCCCCGCTGGCAGGAGGAGGTGTTCAGTGTGCACAGGTTTAACCCAGCCACATCCACGGGCAGCAGCAATGGGGGAGCCTTTGCAATTCAGATGCATTCAGCACCAGCACAATCCAGCCCTGCTGCCAAGCTCCCAATGGGGCAGCAGAGCCAGAGCAGCTGCTGCTACAGCAGCTGGAGATGGGCGTTATCCTTCCCTTCATCACAGCAGATGAATGCAGCCATGCTTTGAAGGCAGAGCCTGAGCTTGCCCCCGGCCCCATAGGCTGTTTGCCAGCATCAAGCAAAGTGCAAAATACATCAAAGAGTCCTTCCTGGTAACCCCTAAAGAAAGGCAGGGCTGGGGAGGCTTGGAGCCATCGGGGCTTGTGCACCTTGATCCTGAGCCAGCAGCAAACGGCAGCGGTCCTCTGCCTTGGCTTCCCTTTCTAATGAACATCACTGGCACAGGGTGCCCAAAGACCTTGCGCGTGCTCCATCCCTGGCAGTGCTCAAGGCCAGGCTGGGCAGAGCCTTGGGTGACATGGTCTGGTGTGAGGTGTCCCTGCCCACGGCAGGGGTTGGAACTGGATGAGCTTAAGGTCCTTTCCAACCCAAACCATCCTATGATCGTCTCCTATGCAAGGCTTGGTCTGACACTGCCCACCTACAGCAGTTTCCGAAGCAGCTACAGAGGCAGAGCTTCTCTGAAGCTGATACATAATGTGTAGAAGTATTCTAGCACCTTGGATGAGCCCAAGGGCTTCTGGTGCACTTACAGCACTGAAAATGGAGCAGAGACCAATTGCACCATTGGCTGCCAGCACCCACGGACAGATGGGACAGGAAAGGTCCCTCGCCCAGCACCGTGAGTTCTCAGGGTGTTCAAGGGTGCCGGGGCTTTCGTGGGTGCTTGCTGTGGAGCTGTGAACCCAAACCCAACACCAATCCCTACATCTGCAAAGCTCGGTGTGTCCGGATGCATGAGAGAGCAGGCAGAGACGGAGGAGAACATCCCCCAAAAGCCTCTTCCCAGTGTCCAGATCAAAGTCGCTGCTGCTGAGCAGGAGGAGGGGAGGGAGGACTGCTCCTTACCCAGCACGTAGATCTTGGTGCCTCGCAGGAAGGACGTGGCAGCGTACCTGGGTGTGGGCATGGCCGCCAGTGACACCCAGATGTCCTTCAGCATGTCATAGTGCTGCAGGTAGTTGTGTGGCCGCAGGTCGGATCCCATCCCACCGGCTGCGTAGACTCTGTAGTCTGGACAGGGCCAAGAAGTAAAGAGAATCCCATAAAGTTATTACAGGGAAGCATCAGAAATCCCCCCCATCACACAGAATTGGTCACTCCTTGGAATCCCAGCCTGGTTTGGGTTGAAGGGACCTTAAAGCTCATTCAATTCCAGTCCCTGCCATGGGCAATGATTTGGGCAGCTCTCTCTGTTCCTGGCCTCTCACAGCACGTTGACCCTGCTCGATCCGTCAGGCAAGCTTAGACCCAGAGAGAAATCCATCTCCAGGATGGTAAATATTATCTTTAAGCATTCCTTGACGGGAGCTTTTAAACCCACTTTAGCAGAGAAGCGAAGCAGCTCTCCAAGATGCTGCCTGCAGGTCAGATTCCTAATCCCAGGCAGGGGGGGAAGCTGCCTGAGCTCAGCTCCAGGCTCTCCACAGCAGGGCAGAATGTGCTAAAGGAAATCCACATCCACAGCTCTGCTCTGCAATGGAATAGGAGTTGAGCCACAGGGGCAGCAACTTCCCCTCCTCCTACAATGATTCGAGCTCATGTGAAGCTGACTCTCTCCTGGCTGGTTCTGGGTTTGGACCAAAGATGTCTCTCTTCTGAGAGCTGTTCTGTGGCTCACGTTCAGCCAGCAGCATCATTTCTGCTCTCCCAGCACCTACAGCACGCAAGCTGCAGCCAGCAAGGAAGCTTTTGTGCCTGATGCACCAACCGATGGGACCCCTTCTCCATCCTACCCCCAGGCATCCCTCCCTGGCCAGGAAGGACACAGCAGCAATAGGGGTGCTCCTTGCCTTTTGCCGTCACAGAGATGCCCATGGCTGCCTCCCTCAGCGAGTTCCTCTTCTTCCACTTGCCCTCATCGGTGTTGTACATCTCCACTATCTTCACCGGCAGCTGATTCGCTCCCACCCCTCCGATCACCATGATCCTCTTGCCCAGGGTGGCCACGGCCACCCCAGCCCTGGCCGTGGGCATGGGGGGCAGCGATGTCCATTGGTCAGCCTCGGGGGAGTAGACCTCAAAGCAGTCCATGGGGACCCCGTTGTCATCACAGCCCCCGATGGCAAACACTTGACCCCCAGCTTCCACCAGCGTGGAGTAGACCCTGCGGCTCGGGAGCGGGGCCAGGGTTTTCCATTGGAAGTCTTTGCTGTTAGCGAGCTCCATGGCGGCTGGGGGGGACACAGAGCATCGGTGCCTGCCCACGGGACGGGGCTGCCTATGCTGTGAAACAGAGCAGGGAAAAGCAATGGAGAGACACAAGGTGCAAACACCGACAGGCAGGAGCAGTGACTATGGCAGGGGCATCCCTGTCAGCAGCCTCTGGCCCCTCCTGCCACCCCCCAACACACAGCAGCAGCTGCCGGTACCTTTCATTGTGTCGCCATGAATCCTGCAGCTCCAGATCTGCTTCAGAAGCTCGTGCAGAGACTGCTCCTGGAAATAAAGCAAAACAAAAGACGGGGATAACATGGAAAAAGCAGGAGAGGTTGGAGCCGGTTTGCTCCCGGTTCCGAGCATCCCCACCCCCAGGCGACATCCCAGTGAGGGGGCTGCAAGCATCTGCTCACTTCCCTGCCTGTTTCCTTGCCTGCTGGGGAACTTTTCCTTACATCCCCCTTTTCTGTCCTGGTTATTCCTCCGGACCCCTGTGCCCATCCTGGGGAGAAGCCCCTCCAGCAAACGCTGCCTGGGGAAGGCAAGAGCCAGCCCTCACCTCTGCAGCCCAAGAGCGGAGCTGGAAGGGAGCGGAGCAGAGCAGGGAGGGGAGGCAGAGGCTCTAACCCATGGTGTTCCGTACACCTCCTCTCTCGGAGGCATGCAGATGAGGTTCATTAGAGCCGGAGGACAGAGAGAGGGCAAACAGAAAGGAACAAAAGCAGCAGCTTGCTCCCTCGCCCAGCATGGAATAAGGTGCATTTTGCACTGAGCATCTCCACCTTCGTTGTGCAATTCTGTGCCCTTAAAACCAAGTGGGGTTTATTCTATCCCGGCAGAGGCAGCAGCCTCTCCAGCATGGGAATATTTGACACGGGACTGCAGGACAGAGCCAGCACTTGCCATAAAAGCCCCAAAGGCAGCAGACTCCTGTTGAGCACCGCCCTGGGCTCGGACAGCATCGCTCCCCCTTCTCCCCATGCAGACTCCTTGCGATGCGCTCTGCAAGACCCCCTGACCCAGGAACATGGCCGTGTTCCCCCCAAGCCACAGCCCTGCAGCTCCCGGAGCCCAGACAGCCGGAGCAGGCACTGCCTGTAGCTTAGCAACAGCCACCTACAGCCGCCTGTCATCACCCTCACACTTGGGATGATCCCAGCGGGAATCCTGCTGCTGTCACAGACCACAGCATGGAGCAATGGGGCAGGTCTGCCCAGGGTTGCACACACCCCCACAGGGGCTGTTGTACCCCAGACTCATCCTGTGTGTAGCACACCAGGGGTGCCTGTTGTGTTTATCAGGGAAGCAGGGAGACAGAGGCATCCCTCGGAGCAGGGTGTTGCTGTTATCTCAGACAGGTACAGCACATCACCCCCACAGACTCATGTCTGCTGTGAGGCTCAGCCCCCAGAGCCATCTGAAAGGGACATCATTTTCCACAGTCACGTTAGTTCCTGCATCTCCTCTGAGACTGTGATGAAAGGAGGGCAATGGAAAAGCATCACTGAAAGAGGTCTCAGGCCACTGGGCTGAGATCCATTGAAACCATTTCCCACGCGAGTGCAAGCTGGCACCAACCCCAATCCATCTGAGCAGGGCTTTTAATTGTCATTTATTCTCCCAAATAGCTAAACACCATTTATTGCACCAAGACAGTGGTAAATAAATAACACCTCCTTGGGCTGCATCCCTCCAGCAGCAGACACATGCGCACAGCACAATGGAACACAAAGCAACGATGAGAAGGAGGAGAAAGGGGCAGATAATGGCTCAGGTCACCAGCTGCTGGTCTCCTTCAATCCCTTCTCATCTGATGTGCATCACTGCCCACAGCTGGATCAGCTCGGGGAGCTTGGGCAGCTCTGGAGTGGGGCTTTCATGAGTCACTGATGCTCTGTCAGGTGAGTTTTCATGCACGACCACTGGCACATGCACAGATGAGACGAGCGGAGCTGGCTCCTGCCTCCAGACACCAGAGAATTGATCTTCCTGCCCTTACCTCCATTTCTCCAGCTATAAATTACAGCCCTGGGCTAAGACCCCATCAAGCATCAGCATCTGACAGAGGCAGAGCTCGCTGCTGGTGCCAGTGTCTCTGCTGTCATGAAGGTTACCCAAAGCGTGAGCTTATTTGTTTCAAATTGCCTAAAAAGAGTCTGTTTTCAGCACAGCTGCCCACAGCAAGTGACTCGAAGCACTTGGAGAGGGCTCGAGTGTTTCTGTGGGTCCTTCATGGGACCTGGCAGAGCCCAGACCTGCCCATTCAGCCCAGTATGGTCCCGGGGAGCAGAACCAGCAGGAACCACCCCAGCAGCAGCAATGCAAAGCAGTGCCCCAGCCCAGCTGCTGTTTAAAGACAATGGAATCAGTGTGAAGCCCTCTACACACTTGGTCTCTCCCCCTCTTCAGCATCACCTGGGAAGCGATGCTGTAGGAGCCAGGAGCTGCCCCACGGTGCTGCCCAAGCACCCCCTTCCCTGCAGCCATGGTCCTCTGGCAGGCAGAGGGAATCATCACTTAATTACCCCAAACACACTGGAAGCATTAACAGTTTTCCTTCCTTAAATGGCTACATTAAACTCAAAATGAATGGTAATTGCTTCTCTATCAGAGGAGACAGCAGCACAGTGCTGAGCCCCTCCAGGGCACGGAAACCCTGGCTCTAAGGGCTCAGCACCCAGCACAGCACCCCCAGCACCCCAAAAGGTCTTTGCCAAGTGGCTGTGGAGCATTTATTACCTGCAGTGATTTGTGATTTATAAGAGATGCATTGGTGGGTATCAGAGTGCTCTGTGGGCTGAACTGGAGAAAGAAATCTCAGCGTTGGTCACTGCTTTCCTTTTCCTTCCTATCTCACCCCATAGAGGTTTTGCCATTCCAGGTCTGGAATTCCCTCGGGAGCCAGCACACAACCCAGCTGGAGCAGAAACCTGCCCCCTCCAGCCATCAGGGTGTCCTTCAGGCTCTACCCTAAAGAATGCATTGCAATGAGCACAGAGTGAGGAGGGATCCTGTTGACACCTCTCCAAATGGAAGGCAATGCAAAAAGGCCCCAGAAGATGAAAAGCCACAGAGATATTCCCAAGTGTTCCATGTTTAATGCTCAGACTGAGGATATCCACCCCAAGACATCACCATACACCCACAGCCACGCTCGCACATATACACCCTCCATCCAGGGAGGACCTCAGGCCAATTTATCCAACACATATGAAACTATGCATGCTAGAAACAGAAAGAGAGCCCTAAATTCTCCCTCAAACAGCGGCAGATCCAACCCAATACAAACTGATGCTGCCCCACTTGCTCTGAAAAGCCTCCAGCAATCACAGAACCGCCTCAAACCCTCACTCAGAAACACCACAAGGATCCAGGAGACCACAGCACTTCATCCTGGCACCTCACCCCGAGGTTCACCAGAGCCATAACAGCTCATCCTCAGCTTTGCTCACTTGAGCAGCATGAGTCCATCACTGGGTCAGACCCAGGACATCCATCATACCCCCATCAGGAGCTGTGCTCCAAACATCACTGCTCCCTGTATCATCTGCCAAATGTCCACATGTTCCTTGCTGTCACCAGGAGCAGGGTACAGCAGACCCAGCGAGCAGCCCGAAGGGGAAACCTGCTAAAGAAACTGCTGCCTTCAGAGGCAAAGCTCTTGTACTCACCTAAATGTTAGGTCAGATGAGCACGGGGCAGCCCTGCCGTGTGCCAGGCACTGGGAGCACAGGGGCTGCAAGGCTGAGCCGAGCAGGCTGCCACCCAGGCAGCAGCACCAGCCGCAGCAGCGATTCCCACTGCTCCAGGCGTCACAGGAGAGGCAGGAACAGGGACAACAATGTGCTGGAAATAGCACACAAAACCCGAGATGAAATCACAGCTCCTGCTCCTCGGCACCGGCAGGAACCAGCAGCTTCAATTCAGCTCTGCCTTGGCTGCCTGCACTCTATCAAGTAAAGAGCAGGGAGAGATGACACAGCACAGACAAAGGCAGCTGAAAAGAGGATCAGTGCAGGGGACCGGTGCCTGTCCCAAGGAGCATCCATGGTACAAGGCCAGGAGTAGGGACACGAAGAGGAGATCCCCAGGAGCCGAGGAGGGGTGTGAGGCACAGCCCAGCTCCCCCCTGCCTGCTCCTGGTTCTCTTCCCAGTACAATTCCAGGTCTCAGCAGCACTCAGGTGCTTTCCTGACTTCCAGGCGCAGGATCCAACACAGGCTGGAGAAGGGAGAGAAGCATCAATCCCTGTGGCTCAGCTCTTCTACTTCCAGTGTGGCCCCAGACCGCTCAACACTCACCACTTGCTTCAAGGGGCAGAGATGGAGGTGGTGAGAGGTGGCAGGTATGGGATGCTGCCACATAGCCCAAACACCTCGCATGTGCAGGGACCTTGGTCCTGCCTGGGTAGCATATGTCATATTGACTAAAATCAGGGATTTCACCCAAACATAAAGGACGAGTGATGAGAAAGGACGGGAAACAGCAATGATGTTCTTTGTGCCACCTTCACTGGAAGTTGGCAGGACATGGTGCACCTCGGATAATGCAGCTTCCAATGTGGGAACAGCACCTGAACCACCCCATTAATCACTGTGACTGAAGTGAGCTGCTTTTCCTCCTAGAAGCACATAAATGTCACCCTCTGCAGTGCCAGATAAACAGCAGCGCGGTGTGAAGAGGCCCCGAGGGCTCAGGTACCAACCTCCGCTATAAAGAAACGCTTATCTCAGCAGACACAGCCAAACAGGACACTGGGGAGGACAGAGCTTCCAGGAAGCTCCAAGTCCACATTTCTCCCTGCTCAGCACCCAGAAGAGACCCCTTAATCCCCCCCAACAAGCCATAGACACCCTTTCTGCAGGCTTTGGCTATTCCTCAGCATCTGTAGCACCACATCTGCATTGCCAAAAGCCTCCAACTTTTAAACAGAAAAGGCTTTAAAGAAACCCTCTGAAACCCAGGGGCTCCTTTTGCTGCTCCCTGCTCACACCCTGGCAGCTGAGGCTTTAAACAGAACAGGCATGCGATGTTGAGCCTGGTATTTCTGACCTCCCCTCGCACTGAATTGCGTTTCCTTGCCATAGTAACAGCTCGCCAGAACAACAACAAAATCCACTGGCTCCTCTGCAAATACCCACTTGGCAAGAAGAGAGAGGCAGAAGGGAAGAGCAAAAGCATGAGTTCACTGTAGCAAGCAAAGGAAAAGCAGCAGCTCACAAGCAGCTCATTCCACTCCTTCTGTTCCCCAGCATCTCCCTTTGCAGACACAAGTAGGTACAGGTTTAAGGTCAAGAGGCTGTGACCGAGCTAACACCCCCCCACCCCCAGCTTCACTCCTGTCCCCCAGCACCAGTCCCTTGGGATCATTTTCATGCCAAATGCAATTCCCAGTGGTTGCTAATAGCAGAAAGGCAAAGAGGCTGTGGAAGGAAATATTCCACAGCAGTTGTGCATCAGGAGGGTGCCAGGAGCTTTAGCAGGCTCCAGGACAGCAAGAAAAGCTGCTTAATCCGTTGGCTCTCATGAGCACAAGGAAGATCCCAGCCCATCCTTCCTCCTGGATAGGCTGAAGAAACAGCAGAACAAGATTGACATCCCAGTTTGTCTCAAGGCAGAGAGCTATAATTCCACAAAGAGAAAAGATAACCCACCTGCGAGACTAAGGATGCCCCTTCCCTGGTCCAGCTCCCAGCAGCATCCTGCATCTCCTCCCTTTGCCCCAGCTGCTGCCTCTGCTCTCCCCACAAGCAGCTTCTCTTTGGCTCAGGTCAAATGCAGAAGGTCCTTTTCAAGCCTTCCAGCCTCACTGGTGACGTTCATAAAGCTCCTGTTACCCTGTACTTAGGCTGCATCCCTCCGCAGAGAAGGAAAAGAGCTTGGGTCAGATCTCAGCTGGGGGCAGCTCAAGGCAAACATCATCGCTGGTGAGCCAGGGCCTGGCCTGGGAGAAGGGCTGAAAATGTGGGATTGGGGACTATGGGGTTGCGAGGAGAACACCCTCCTTAACCCACTTTTAGCACAGTCTCAAACCTTCGTTGCTGGTTGCTTATTAAAAGCCCGGCCTGACAGTGGGAGAAAGCAGCTCCTGCTTTAAAGCATCCCACTCCCTTCCCCATCACCCACTAACCTTCAGCAGAAACTCCCTCCCTCCGGCCAGGAGAGCTTGGGAAGCACAGAGATGTACTCACAGCGCTGAGTCCAGGTGGAGCATGGCTCTTAGAAACGCTCTTCAACGCCTGAATCCTCAGTGCCTGTAGAGCATCCTCCTCCCTTCCCGCGCTGGTGGCAGGGATGCGAGCAGCACTGGGAGCAGCCGGGGCCGGGATTGCTGTGTGGGAGGGATGCAAGGAAAGAAAGGAATCAGCATCAATCCAGCAGCCCCGATCCTCACCCTCCCGAGATGTAGGACAATGAACAGGGAGAGCGTTTCCCCATCTGATCTCCTCCTCGGCGCTGCAGCCGGGCTGTGCGTGCTGTGTGTACCCGCTGCATCACCAGCCCCATAGTTAAGCCTTTTATGGCTCCCTCTGCTCGCACAGGATGTTCTGTAACAGCAGCTCTCCCTCAGCCCGCCCTCCCAGCCTGCAAGCACACAGCTCCGAGGCAAAGGACGGCGATGGGCAAAAGGAGGGGAGCAAGAAAAGCAGGAGATGCCTCCAAGAGCAGCCCCTGGGTCTGTCCCTGTGGTGGCTGGGAGCTGAGGGACCGCACACGGCACCGATGTAGGACCCTTCGGATCCCCATTGCCAGCCCACGAGTCATCCCAGGCTTTCCCTTCCCTGCTCCGCTTCTCCACTCTTCTCTAAACGCTGCAGAATAACTTTGCAGAACAAATCACTTCTATGCCAAAGCCAAAAGAGAAAGATCCTTTCCACGCACCTTCCATCGAGCTTCACAGCTCCTCCCCAGAGATGCGCTTGCAGTGGAGCCCAGCAGACATTCCCAGTCCTTCAGGAAGTGCCTGAGCTCTGGAAGTCATCAACACCCTCAGGGATTCCTGCTCCTTTCAGCGTTGTGCTCAGCTTTTCCCCCCGGCACAGACCCCGTGGCCCGGGGCACGGCTGATACCGGCGCAGCAGCATCGAGTGCTTGAGAGCCCCACAGCCCCTGAACCTGCATCTTCCAGAGCCCCATTTCCATGTCCTGGTTCTCTTCCCTGAACCAGGGACAGGCTCCAGAGGTGCTCAGAGTTTTCAGGTTGAGCCCTGACAAAGACCCCCTCGGTGTTGACCCCAAGCTCAGCCCTATAGTGATGCAAACTGGGTTTACGTTTCCCCATAGCTCATAGTTGAGATCGGGAACTATTTGAAGGCAGCTGTGGCAATAAAAGAAGAAAAATGAGGAAATCAACAAGAAGTGGAGTCAAATGACTCCCCATAAAGCAAACTCCCATCCCCTGGCAACTATTTAAATCTCCTGTTAGCTTTCCAGTGGGAGGATTCAATTTGCATTTAAATCAAAACCTCAAGCACGGGGGCGATCCAACCCGAAGATGCTCATTACAAAGGCATTCACTCAAAGAGCTCCGAAAAGACCCCATCAAGCTGGGCTTTTAACAGGGGGCTGTTAGCACTGGGCCATTATCGGATACTTGGTATTGGGAAGCTGTCCTTATTTACCAGACTGCTCACAGCTCTGAACAAAGGCTTCCAATGAGCTCCCTGCTTACAACCAGAGTAAACCACAGGAGGTTGTCTCAAACCTCCCGGCTGCAGAAAGCTGGTTCCGGGGGGTAGGAGGCCTGGGGAAGGAAAAGGGCGGCTGCAGGACAGGGTTGGCAGCTCCTCTCCATCCCCACATCAAACCATGGAGCTCCCGTGATGGGCACCACAGAATGGTTTGGGTTGGAAAGGACCTTACAGCCCACCCAGTTCCAATCCCCTGCCATGGGCAGAGACACCTCACAGCTTCAGCACTGCCTGGTACTTGTGTGACCTTTATGGATAAAACAGAAGCCTCGATACTCCTCATCCTCACAGTCCTAAACATCGATGTTAATAACTTATTAAATCAAATACTCTTTCATTTTCATAAGCATTTAATTCACTCTATGGAAAACCAAAGTACCTCCAAACCCCCCTGCATCACTTCTTAGCTCAGCACAGGCAGCTTCACCTTCCCACGAGGAACAGTCTGCACCTCGTCAGCACCTGCAGGAGACAGGAGAAATGGAAGATGAAGAGGAAAAGGCTGAATTTAAATGGGACAACAGCAGTGAGACAGGGACAGCAGCGCAGCCAGAAAGCCCCAGACACTGCCCCACATGGCCAGTGCACGAGTCAGACCTGACAGGCTGGAAGGTAACTGGGAAGGAGGGGGCTTGTGCAGCGTCCTATAGAGACCCAAACCTTTCCTCATACAAAGGCAGCATTGGCTTTGCTCAGCAGATGCTGTTTGAGCAGTGGGAACTGCACAGGACCAGAATATCTTGGAAGACAAGGAAGGCTGAGGGACTCCTGGATTTGTGTTCAAAAAGAAGAACTTTTCCAGGCCGCTTGGAAATTATAAAGGTGTCACTTAAAAAATAACATCATAGTGCTAAAACCTGTAGCAGCTTCCTGCAATTCCACATCTGTTTCCATGGGAACAGCAGGAGAGGTGCAGGAATTCCTGCAAACACCACAAGCCAAACATGGGGAATAAACATCTCCAGCAGCAGGGTAAGGGGCAACAGGCACAAACTGAAACAGAGCAAGTTCCATCCCAGCATGTGGAAGAACTTCTTTAAGGGTGGCAGAGCACTGGAACAGGCTGTGGGATGGTGGGATGCTCTGGAGACACTTAGCAGGGGGTTGGACTGGATGCTCTCCAGCCATCCCCTCCAATCCCAACCATTCTGCGTGATTGTGGGATTTCATTTCCCTCCTTACCTGCATCTCTTCAGGTTGAGCCAACTCAATCCAAGGAGCACTCATCCAAGTGCATGGGAAAAGCGCGTTGAATTGCGGTTAGCAGGCCAGGAGCTAAGAAAATGGGGATAAAGGATTAAAAAGCACAATCAAGCTTATAAGTAAAAGGCTTTTCCTTTAGAAGAGATCAAAATCTTGTAGATAAAGGGGGGGGGAAACCCTGCAAGAGGACCAAGACCTGCCCATGCATCTCTGTTCCAAGAGAGGGTCGAGCACACAGCTCCCCTGGCACTGCTGATGATGGAAGAGAGCAATGCTGGGGAACCAGAGCCAGCACTCGGGCCTCTCCCCTGTCATCCCTTGCAGAGATTTGGCAACCTGACAGTTCATTAAGTAGTTAATTCATTAATTCTCCTTCCTGCAGGGCCTGAGCTGGTTACAGCACAGGCAGAGACCGTAATGTGTGGAGACAGGAGCCAGGAGCTTCAGGAGCTCTCAGACAGTGTTTAACCCAGGGGAAGAAGTGCACCAGCTGTGTCTGCCCATTTGACAGACACAGAGAGACGTCAGTCCAGGACATAGGGGTGCTCTGAAGAGACAGTTGCTGGGGAAGACAAAAACCCAACCAAAAGCCAAGCCCCCCTCCTGCACAGTAACGCTCACATCAGCTACGGCGAGCAGAACGGCGGCAGCAGCATGGAAGAGCTTTAGGCTGTGTGACAGTGAGCTGATGGATGCATCTGGCTTTGCAGGCTTCTATAGCAGCAAAACGTAAGTCCATGGCTATACACAAAGAGCTGTTTGATCCCAGGAAGGGGGTTTGCGCAAGATACAGCAGGGCTGGGAACAGCTCATGGCCATGCAGGGTTACCAGCAGACAGAGACAAAGCAGAGGTCTGCGGGTATCCCAAGCCGCATCTCTTCATTGTTCACAAAGAGAGGGCCTCTTACAGTGGGAGATCACATCCTCCTTCCTGACTGGTCCAACAAGAACCAACACATTCCAGTGCAGGGCCCAGGGTGCTTTGGGCTGTCCACAGACCATGTCCAGCCATGAAGAGGAGCTGATGCCTGAGCAGGGACCTGGAACGGCGGCATTTTGTTCTCTGGTCTTCAAAGGAAGTGAGGGTTGATCATTCTTGGAGCAGGCAGTGATGAGGGACAAGTGCAGCCTGCATGAAGAATGGGTTTGAAAGGGGCATTGGGTAAAACACGTCAGTGCAGCTTTGTGGATGTCCTGTGTAAGCACAAGTATGAGACTGTGGTGAATTAGTTCTTAGTCTCTCCAAAACAATTTCTTTGCACTGCAGACAACATCGGGGTTCTTTCCTTTGGGGTGAAAGGGTGGAGCGTTCCGTGCTTTAAAAAGCCCAGTTTGAAAGTCAGCCATTTCACAAGTAGAATGCTTTGTTTCAAAGGCTGCCACGATGAAATGGGTCTGTTCCTCAGCACTTTCACCTTTGCTTTGCTGACCCCCAAAGCTAAGTTCATGGGCAAACATTAATCTGTTAACAATGGCCTTTTGCCCAATTCTCCCTGGATTAAGAAGTTCTATTCTTGGCTTCTAGTCTTCCATGACAAGCCATCAAAACCCCTCCATGTGTCCATCCCACAGCAATTCATTTCCAGCTTGGCTGGACCGTGACAGCTTGGCAGGTACCTCTGGCCAGTGTCTCCTTTGTACATTCCCTCCAATCCTTACAGATTGCCTGCAAAATTGCTTCTGCACCTGCAAGCTCTTAAGCATAGTTGGATGGAGCTAAAGGCCAGAAGAGCCAAGCGATGAGTAGATCCTGATCCAGTAAAATCATCCCCAGGAAGAACAAGGCAGATGCAGAAGGAAGAGGATGTCTCATCCATGTCTTGTCTTCTGTAGCTTCCACTCTCCAGCCCCAACTGCTGCCCATCCTGGCGTGCCTCTGGGAATACAGGGACGTGCTTTAGGGAAGTCGATTCTAGCTGACCTCACTGCTCCAGCACTTCTCCTATTCCCTATTTAGCACCCGTTTTGCTGTCATTACTCTCCCACAGCTGTTTCTGCCAAGCGTAGACCCCTGCTGACAGGTCTCTGTGGAGAAGGCTGCAGTGCATGAAATGAGAGACATGGGAGGCAGCTCCTCACAGGGACCTGGTGCTGGGTGCCCTGCTGCACCCGAGGCACAGGGGTCAGTGTTCAGCAGGACGAGGTGGGTGCTGATGGGTGTCAGTTTGTCATTAATCCTACCCACGCTCGCAAGGGAACTTCGCAAAGTGGGGTTAAGAGCTGCTGGGGGCAAAGGGAAGTGAGACAGCTCAGGCAACAAGAGAAACAGCAGTGCAGAACAGCAACCAGAACAAGTGTTTTCTCTGCTGGCACCCAAAGTAATTGCTCTTCTGCAGATATCAGGAAAATCCCGAGTCCCCATCTCCTTTGGGAAGTACTTAAAATCACCAAGAGATCAGGTTAAAATAAAGGCTGATTGCCTGCAGTCTACTCCGCCAACATGGATGCCTCTGGAATATCAATTGCTATTCAGTAGATCATTATACTCCTGTCCATCATTTTCTCATCCCGCTGGAAAAAGAAATACCACTTTAAAGTCATTTAGTGCATAAGTCAGTGAGTAATGCACAATAAACAGTTACTTTGCCTCTGGATACATCATCTAATCACAGCTGCTCAAACTCATCTGCATGTGAGGAAAACACTGCTATAATCAACATCCCTGGTACAAGCTCCAAGGCCTCACTCAACACTGGAGCCCCTTTGTGCTGGGTGCCACCAAGAGGCAGGAATCTTGTGCCAAACAGACTGATGGCCATACCCTGCAGAGATTTGGCATCATGCAACCAGGTCCATTTGTAGGGCTGAAGACTAGACTTTCCAACAGGTTACACTGCACATTACCCAGGCAAGTGCTTGGGGAAGAAGATCCACTCGGAATTGCCTGTTTCGAGATGATCCATGGCTGAATTTTAAATGTTAAGTGGAATTTATCCCACATCAAAAAGTTCTCTTAAATCATTCATTCTCTGCAAAAGGGAGCACCACCTTCTTTATGGTCACCGCCTTCAGGTTACAGCCACGCTGAGAAGGAAGTGGAATGCCTTGAGGGAAACCTGCCAGAATTCCTCTGGAATGAGCAAGCTCATTTGTTCACGGTTGAATGGGAAGCACAGGGAAGTGCACCTTAGATAAATACAGATAAGATGGAAGATTTCTAAGCTTAAGACTAAGAGACCAAGGTCAGTGCTTCTGTACCACTGTATCAGCAAGTCAAATGAGATGCCACAACTCATGGCCTCATTTGGATGGAGCAGTAGTCTGAGGGCTGTGCCTTGGAGGTGTTCTGTTCCCAGAGGAGTGCAGGGAGGTGCCTACAGTAAGTTAATGTCATGGTACCTTTATCCTACAGAAAGCCTTGGGAGTGCCGTGGGCTCTGCTGCCAGCTGGTCCCTGCTGTCCCTGCATCTGGCCCATCAGCAACTCATCCTCTGACAATGCCTGTGCTACCTGGTAATGTTTCAGGACGCAGTCATTAGTGCAGGCTGTTCGAGTAATGAAAGCCTCCCATTGAGTTGCCAAAGGCCTCACTGCCACATGACACAGCCCCTGTCCTCGTTATTCAAACTGATTTAACCAAGACACTTCTCAGTTTCTCCCCCTGTGATGAGTCCACATACACAGTGACAATGCAAAGCTGATTTAAAGGTATGTAACTGAAAGCCTCATACAATTCACATTCAGGAAGCGAGGAGTAAAGCAATCCTCAAGATACTTGTACTTTACCACTCATTAGTCATCTGATGGGTACCCTATTCTTTATCAATCCTTTATCTAATTCTTTTCTATTTAAAACCCTAATGAGAGATGGCCCATCGTGAAGTGGCACCAATTTTCATTTGTTAGCTACTATTTCACAGTTATCTTTATGAATGTATTGAAAGCTACTACAGCAGCTTAAGAGATTGAGTACAAGGAAGTGGTTAGCTCTGTTGCCACAAATTAACCTGGCTTCCTTTAATAGTCGTTGCTAGGAAAGCAGAATGCAGAGACTGCAAACAGTGCTAAAGTCCCATTGAAGTTCACTTCACTAGGGATTGCCAGCTGCAAAGACATAACAAAATGAATGTGGAACAAGTACAGATACTTCCCTCTATTTCCTCCTTGCTATTATCTTGATTAACCTGAATCAGGCAACTGAAGCTTCATTTGATGCTCAGGCATTTGCAGGTGTGAAGACAACAAAAGAGAGCAGCCAGATGGACTGAGGACACACCAATGACTTTCACTATGGCATTAAAGGGCAATGTGTTTTCTAATAGCATAACAAAGCACTTCCTCAGTGAAGCAGCTGAAGAAGAGCTCGGAGTTGAACTGCCACTTGCTGCTCTTACAAAAGAGAGCTCAAGCAACTGGAGGGCAGGTCACAGAAGGATGCTGTAATTAACTGATTAGAGGTAATTGCTCCATTTGTCAGGAGCTCATATAAAGAACATCAGTTGATATCAACTCGCAATTTCCTTCAGTTAGCTGTAGAGACATCACATATTCATGCATTAGATTACTTACTTCAGTATCGCCAGAGGCACAGGCTGCTGTCACTTAGAAGTCTGTTCCAAAGGTTACTTCAGGAGTTCTGAGTGAGGAGAAAGGGAAAAAAAACATTCCTTACATCACAAGCGAATTCACCTGGAACTTCTACCCCAGGTTGTAGGATGTGATTCTTAATAAGGCTACAGTTTATGAGTCACACAGTGCTCCTCTTGTGCCTTCACTGGAGCATTCAGTGGCCACAGATGTGCTTTGTCTGGGTGCTGGTTTGCCATCAACCAAGCAGCATCCAGGCAGGCACCTACAGACCATGGCTCCAGGATCACAGAGGGTCTGCAAACAAAGCCAAGCGTGAGCAGCCACGTTGGAGCCTCTAAAGAAGCGGTGAAGATCCCACTCATCTGGTGGGGATCACCCACCAAACAGCGACAGATCCATCACCACAGCTCAACACAGCCCAAGCAGCAAAGAACCTTTCCCTTTAACTCATTCCCAATCCCTGCACAAAGGAGCTGTGTTTGAACCAGCTCTGCCTTTGTGATGACAGCTGCTGCACTGTCAGATTAGCCCCATGCACAGCTGGTGGCTCGGGGGGGTTCCCAACATGCCTAAACCCTTCAGCAGTCTGAAACTTCTCCCTTTTAAAACAGCAACAAAACTCACCCCATTCAAGTAATGGCTTAAACAAAGCTGGATCTTCATTACAGGCTCCAGCAGAAACAGGAAATTGGGCTTCATCTTTGAAGGGAACTTCAAAGGACATCACAAGAAAGAAAAGGTGGGGGCAAAGCAGCTTTGAGTGGAAGTAACTCCCCCAAAAGGCCTTTGGAGATTAAACCCCAATGTTCTACTCGGGTAAGAATCCCTTTCAGCTCAGATGACCCCCAGAATGGTCTCCCCGCTCCACCCTCTTTATTCTGCCTTTATCTCTTCAGCCACAGTGCTTCTGCAGCAGGGTTTTATTTTCTTTCCATACAACTCCCTGCTGTAGCCTTAATTTAGTTGATGCTTTCAGTGCTGAAGGTATTGCTCTGTCAGTGTGAAAGCAGCACACACATACAGATGAAGCACATTCAAGTAACACTGCCTGCCTAAAAGGGTAGATTGCCCATGTTTATTTGCCACACGAAGGGAAAAGCCATGTCAAGTCCCCAAATCAAAGAGCAGCATGGTCAGGGCTCCAGGAATACAGTGGGTAGGTTTCAGCGATGCTCCTGCAGCACATTTCCATATATATTACACAGACCAAATGAATCACTGTTAGCACAGAAACACTGTGCATGGCCGCATGCAACAGCTGCTCCTTCATGCCTTGGTCTCTGGTGACCTGATTTTGATTATCACATTTGCCAGCCCCATGAGGGGGGGAGAAATCAACTCCAGAGATCAGAGGCTGTTTGTTCTAAAGGGCAAAACTGCCTCAAGCCGCTCCTCTTCTGCCTCCCCTCAATAGGATGGAGGCTTCAGATCTGCTCTTTAAAGTCTCCCTGGGTTGTTTGCTGGAGCAATGCTCTTCTCTTTCTCTGCCCTGGAAAGTAAAGCAATTGGGGAAAGACAAAATGAGGTGACCTCAGCGACATTGCCACAGTCTTTGGTTCTTTTCTGTGTGGCAAGTGACAGGTACCTCTCTCACAGGCCACAAAATCCAAGTCATTGCTACAGACAAACACCTACAGCAAGCACTCAGGTGAAAGGCGGTGTAGAAAGAGGAGTCCATGTTTACTGAGAATAAAGGAAAATAAAGATCACATAAGAGAACCTTTGACTTCCATGAGTTCTGTCCCACTGGTGTCATTCTCTCACACGCTATTTTGACCTCAGCCACTGTTGGGTGTTAGCAGCTACTCTAATGTAACTCCAGCCCCAAAGTCAACCAGAAAGGAATTTCACTTTGAGGTAGAAAAAGCCTTCTCCTGGAAGACTGAAAGCTGGAAGTATCCCAGGAGCTGAAATAGAAAAATGAGATCTCCAATTATTTAACAAGTTCATCCAAGAAAAACCCGATTCTCATCTTTCATGGGAGCAAAATTGGAAAGACAGCACCAAGCATTGCTGGGACAAGCCCAAGTTAATGCACCATCAGGCAGGAGTGAGTAACAGGGCTTTGCCAGAGCCTGCCAGGGAAGAAAACACTGAACAGCACTTGGAGGGCTTCTTTTAAGTAATAATAAAGATAATAACGGTTTAACTATTTAATAGTAACAGGCTGAGATGAGAAACGATGCTCAGGTGCTAGGTGTTATGCCTTCAAGGGTTCCAGTCACTTGCATTAAGCCACCCCATCCCTCCCCACAGCACAGTTAAATGCCAACCCAATTCCACACCACATAGCAAACACATGGGAAATTCAGGCTTAAGGAGGGAGGTTTGGACACATCCTGCTGTCACCTTACAGCTGGCTTTGGTACTGACCACATCAGGGAGCACAGTGCTTGGGATCCGTGCTTCCAGATAGGAGGTTGTTTTCTCCCAGCCTTAATTAGAGTTGGAGCAGTGAAAGCAGTGCATGGCAGGGATTCAATTCCTCTTTCTTTTAGCCTAGTGCTATTTTTCAACACAAAGGTGATCTTTGTGGCAGCAGAAACTCAAGACATCATTCCTATGTGCTGTTATAAAGCAGTGAAGTTCAAAAGAAAAGCTAGTCAAGACAAAAGGCATTTAATGGAAAGAGATCAAGACTGCAGGAGCTCAGGTGTACACAGCCCATCAGCTGCTGAACAGGTTAAAGCAGTTCGAGTTAATGAGCATTTAGAAGCTTTATCCATCCTGCAGATTAGACTTGGCCTCCATCCTTCCTTCCAAAATAGCTTAAACCAACAAAGTGCATGTCTGAGGCAAAGCTAGAGCTGCTTCTACTGCTGCAAAGGCAGGAGAGGAGCTCTGCCTGGAGCACTATCTGTTGTGCATCATTCTAAGTAACAGCATCACTTACAACCCATAGCACCACAGGAGACAAGCGTCAGCACAAGCTCCAGTTCCCGGTGGTTCCATGTGGTTTATCTTCTCCACCCCCGTTGCCAAAGTTCCCTCTGAGGCTGCACAAGTGCCTGAAGACAAAAACATTCCTAAACCATTACTTAGATCAGTGAGATCCCGGCTGGTGCCATCGCTCCCAACCACACTGTTCTCCAGCATTCCTCAGGACCAACCACCACTCAATTCCCAAGGCCTCTGGGATCACAGCTGTCTATGATCAGCGCACTGAGTGCTGCCGGTGCAGAGGGACAAGGGGAGGAACCAAATCCTGCAATTTGGCACTTCCAAACCTTCCAGAATCATGGAATGGTTTGTGTTGGAAGGGACCATACAGCTGATCCAGTTCCAACCCCCCCGCCACGGGCAGGGACACCTTCCATTAGATGAGAAACTGCTTCATTTATGCGCGGTGAAGAACGATCGTGCTCCACGTCCATGAGCTCTGGGGAGCGTCCACAACCCCTTCCTTTGACTGCATCACCCAGGGGACCACTGAGGCATCTCATGCCTCCCCCCAGCAAGAACAAACAGCCGAGGAGAGCCCCCGCTCTCCTGCGGCTCCACCCCCTGCGGTACCCCCGAGGGCAGCCCCGGCTCTTTGTGCCCGGTAAGGCGCGAAAAGGGGAGCCCCGAAGGGCGCGGTGACCCCGACGTGATTCGAACACGCAGCCTTCTGATCTGGAGTCAGACGCGCTACCGTTGCGCCACGAGGTCCCGGCAGCCGCAGCTTCCGTGTACCGGCAAGAGCGTGCGTGGCGCCCCGCGCATGCGCGCACGGACGCGGGTACCCGGTCCCGGTCCCGGTCCGGCGGAGCGAACCGTGGCTCTCCCCTCCTCGGGCCCCGCTTTGAAGGCGCCCCCCGGGTCAGCCACGCCCGCAGGGGCTGTACCACAGCGAAGGGAGGAGCTCCCCCGCTCCCCCCTGCCCCGGGGGTGGGACCTTTCCTCTCCG
>JANRGW010014631.1:0-14395 GCA_024733675.1 Psilopsiagon aymara | reverse complement strand
CCCTCAGCAAGTTTGCCGATGACACCAAGCTGGGGGGTTTCGTGGATACACTGGAGGAAAGGAATGCCATCCAGAGGGACCTTGACACACTTGTGAGGTGGGCTGATGCCAGCCTCATGAAGTTTAACAATGCCAAGTGCAAGGTCCTACACCTGGGTTGGGGCAATCCCAGGCACAGCTGCAGGTTGGGCAGAGAAGAGGTTCAGAGCAGCCCTGCGGAGAAGGACTTGGGGATGTTGGTTGATGAGAAAATGAACATGAGCCGGCTGCAGTGTGCACTCATAGCCCAGAAAGCCAACCGTATCCTCGGCTGCATCAAAAAGAGTGTGACCAGCAGGTCGAGGGAGGTGAACCTGCCCCTCTGCTCTCGTGAGACCTCACTTGGAGTACTGTGTGCAGTTCTGGTGTTCTCAACATAAAAAGGAACATGAGACTGTTGGAACAAGTCCAGAGGAGGGCCACGAGGATGATGAGGGGACTGGAGCACCTCCCATATGAAGATAGGATGAGAAAGTTGGGGCTGTTGAGCCTGGAGAAGAGAAGGCTGCATGGAGACCTCATAATGTCCTTCCATTATCTGAAGGGGGCCTATAGGGATGCTGGGGAGGGACTCTTCTTTAGGGACTGTAGTGATAGGACAACGGGTAACGGGTTCAAACTTAAACAGCAGAAGTTTAGATTGGATATGAGGAAGAAATTCTTTACTGGCATGGTGCTGAGGTCCTGGAATGGGTTGCCCAGGGAAGTTGTGAATGCTGCATCCTTGATGGTGTCCAGGGCTAGGCTGGACAGAGCCTTAGGTGGCATGGTTTAGTGGGAGTTGTCCCTGCCTATGGCAGGGGGGTTGGAACTAGATGATCTTAAGGTCCTTTCCAACCCTGACTATTCTATGATTCTATGATTCTATGAAATGGGGGTGCCTACTGTCTTCTCTTGCCTTTCAGGTGGATAGAAGAAGCATGCATTGGGCCAAATAAGGAAAAAAAATTACATAAATAAAAGCTACTTATAGCAATTAAGGAATTAACCTGAGTTATAGTAAATAATTTTTCTTTTCAAGGTTCATCCGATGATGGCTGTAATCTGTGTTTTACTCCTGTCAGTGAATTCCTTTGCATAATGCTGTTGATGTGGTTACCAGCTCTGTTTCATGTCTTTGCCCAAAGACTAGTAATTTTTTGTTGGTTTGTAACTTGGTATGAAGTAATTTCATCATTTATTATATCAGGCAAGCCTGATACTTGGGCACTCTTCTGCCTTCCAGGGAAAATTGGTAAAGATAGGTCCTCTAAATCATGATTAACTGCTCTTTTCACTAGATTTTTGGTTTTGAGTAGGTGTACCTTGATAAAAGGAGGGAATTCAATGGGAGAAAGAAGCAGATAAAGGGAATTACTTATCCTCGCTTTTTTTTTTTTTTTTTTTTTTGTGGATTCCTCTCAAAATTAGAAGAGGAAATAGTTCGGGTTTTTCTGTGAGTCCTAGACCATAAGGAGCTGTGCGCCAGATAGCTGGATGCCATGTGAACCTCAGTGAGGGCAAATTTGACATCTAAGGGCTCAATCATCAGAAAGACAATGAAAAGTGTCTCATTGAGCTGTTATCTGCTCACAGACTGTGATAACCAGAAGAGATCAGACAGTTGGTTGCAACTCTCTGCTTAAATTATTTTATTGAGTTCTGACTTTACGAACTTTCCCCACTGAAATGATGGCTAAGCCTCTAGCGAGTTGTAAGTTATGCCATAGAAGATGAGACCACATGCTGGACAGTGCAAATCAGTAACAAATAAGCACTGTTCCATCTAGGGATACATGTGCTATGAGGTTTGGGGTTGTGGGTTTTGTTTGATATTTTTAATCATCATATTTTAAAAGCTTTTACATGTTAAGTTTTTTTTTTTATGAGTAATGTGATTTAGTTATCAGATACCTTTGAAACAAAATGCGTTGTTTCTTATGTAGGTCTTCTCTGAATCTCTGTGATACATAACGCAGAACAGAGAAGTCCTTTTGCCGTTACTCTTTGGTTTAAAAATAGAGTAACCAATTCTCCATAGACTTCCAGTAATATCGCTTAACTTCCAAAATTTAAATAGTGAACTCAGGAAGATTTTTGGTCTATCTGGGAGAAGTTATTTTCTCTATAGTGTCCTTTGTCCTTTTTTCCCATGTATCTCACAGCTTTTGGGCAAGCACTTGATATGTCCTGAACCCAAGCCATTTTGAAATACACTGGTAAGTTTTTTGTTATCGCTGAAATTTAATCCTTCAGGGACCTTGATATTTTCTTTTGTGTTGAATAAGGTATTAAGAATGAACACAGGAGTTTGCCAGTGACCCTGAATCAAGTTTATTTTTAATTGAAAACATTGTGTTGGGATAGAAGATGAGGAGGAAGGATTTTAAAGAGAGAAAGTATTCCTTTTGAAAAATACTCTTAATGTGTGAGAAATTGGATGAAATTAAAAATATGGGATCAAAATTGCAAGGAGCAGGTTTTGATTTTAGAGAACATTAAATATTTAGTGAAATCTTAAAAGAAATAATATTGAAGCTGTTCTCATATTTAATGAAGATGAATGAGTCACATTGTCCACATATTATCTTGAAATATAATTAATGGGGTATAAGCACTTTGTATTTTTCTATTTGTCTGGATATGAATAAAGATCAACACAGCAAGACAACCTCTAGAAGCTGAAGTAGCAGGAATGTCAGGGTCTGTCTTCTCTTTCATAGTTACTATTTAAATCAGAATATGAATCTGAACTGGATCATATTTTCAAGTCATTGGGATTGTACTGGGATTTTTGACAGACTTGATAAACCCGATAAGTCATGACAATTATGAGTCTTCCACATGTCAATGTACAACTGTAGAAGAGCTATCTACTGGCCACTCCTGTGTGTCGTATATTGATTTGAAGGTACAATGCTTTAATTGGCCAAGAACATCCAATGCTAGCCTGAATTTCCAGTGGTGAGGATGTGTGCTGCGACAAGCCTTTCTGTTGCCTGCTTGGTGCTCATGACCCAAGCTTTTCTCCTCTGTTTTCTCTTTTGTTTCTGAAAAGAATTAATTCCCCCTCTTCCCCATTTCATTTGACGAACCCTGGTAAGATAGAATTTCTCCCTCTACATTTTTGTATACCTTAGGGAGTCTTGGTTTTCTGTGTTTTTAAAATTCAAAAATTCTGTACTTGCCTGCTTTGGGTTTGGAAACTCATTTCAGACTTCCTTAGTAAAAAGAACCATGAACTTCTGCAACCAGTATTTCTGCTTTGGTTATATCAAGATATTGTAACAGCAGCAAGCCTGTCAAAATATGTTTAAGAACCAATAGCACTCTAGAAAACTGAGTGGAGTTTTTTTTAAGCCCTTTTCTGTGGAGAATGTGGAACCTTTTACACACGCACAAAAAATACCATTGGGGAGATATAAAATTTTAAAGAACTATTGAATATAAGCAACAGCTGCCCTCTCCTCAGCCATGCCCTGGATCTCTTGCTTGTGTTATGGTTCTAGCCTTCAAGCATCACATCTATAAGGGAGATTTTCCGTGAAGACCTTAACTTTTTCTAGTGCAGTTCCAGAAGATATAAAGGCAAGAAGGGAAAGAGAGCACAGCATGAAGAAGAATTTTCTTCTGTGTGTATTGCCTGAAGGTGGATATTTGTTATGTATGTCACATATTTTTTTCTCTTCCCTCCTTACTCCAAACTGTTCTTCCCTGTGGCTCCTGCTGTATTGGTACACAATATAATAAAGGAGTCCCAGGAAGAAGGAGGAAATGCTTTCTCCACTCAAGCACAGATTTTTGTGTGAATGTCTGATCCTGGTCTTCCTATTCAGTCTTAGAAGGACTTGATCCTGCGCCCACTGAAAAAAATGACAAGTCTTCTATAGACTTTAGCAGTCAGAAAAAGGATTTATCCATCTTTTTCTCTGTGAGTCCTTCAGCCTTCCTTGGCTACATAGATCCAGACTCAACTTGGTCTTGACTGGGAGGGGTGACAGGGATAAAGAGGTTTCAGTGGGTTATGATCTTTCTCAAATTTTAATCACAATGCAGTGTGATATTATATGTTTTTTGTATGTGTGTGAATCTAGGTATCATATGCATACGAAATACAGCATGGATTAAAATATATTTCATGAATCATGCACATAGCATTTTTGCACCCACACATGTATACATACATACTTATAATACAAATGCATATGTATTTTTCATATGTGTGATGCTGACTATGTGTTATTCTGCAATTACTATACATATGCAATCTGACAAAATGTGGTCCTTTAAGATCATGGCTTCATTTGCAAGTCGAAAACTGCTAACTTTGGTGTATATAGCTACATTCTAATTTGGCAGTGATATTCATTTCTACTTCAAAACCTTCCGTCCCACACATACACATTTCTAGTCTGATTATTCTTGGTTTCACTTTAGTTGCTACCTTAAACTACTTGGTAATACTGCAGTGTTGAACTCAGCAGCTGTTTCATGGGCATCTTATTTAAAGGGAGCACAGTCTCATAAAGAGGATCAAAGAAGGGATGCAGATTGTGTGGGTTGCTCATTCTGGAGAAGACAGGAAGGAAACGGTAAATAAGAACATTCATAATAATCCTAGATGTATATACTCTCTGGCTTTATACCAGCCACTTTTATCAAGCAGTATGAAGACACCTGTCTTCTGCCCTGCATAGGTTGTAATGTAAGGTCTGGTAGGATCAAGACCCCGACTGTCATGTTCTTCTAGTGTGTATTTAGACCACAGCCCAGTACTTGTGATTATCAGGCATATGCAATAAGTACTTTTGCACCAGTGTTCAAAAATACCCATAGACCACTGCTTGCATTCTCCCAGAGTTGTGCTTGGGTTTTTTTCATAATATCCCTTTCAGACAGCATTTCCTCTCTTTTGCCTCTACCTCTGGGGTTCTTTCAATGCTTATCTCTTCTCTTTCAACTATATTTTTATTTGAATCATTTATGGATCTGATCCAGGGACCGTTAAGTCCACAGCAGAACTGCACTGGCTTCAGCAGACTCCTAAGATCAGGTCCTTAATAAGCATTTAAGAAAGGTGTTAACGAAATTGCTCTAGGGCTTAAAACCCATTAGACATCCATGAAGCAGGTATAGTGATTTTTTATTTTTTTTTTTTTCTTCTCTATTCTGATTAATATGTCTTTCACTTCCCAGTCTGTTCTATCTATTTCATTAGAGGTTAATTCTGCAGGACATTACGACTGTGTAACAGCATTTTTTCTTAATTATTTTGCACTATCTATGATGTGTGAACAGTCATGAAATATGTGGGTTTCTTGGATTAATAGCTTTTTTCCTCTTTTCTGCCTCCTGATCAAAATGTGAATGGGGAAGGAGTGAGATTTCCAGGCCCCTACTGGAGTGCACTTGAGGCAAGGGAGGCAGCATTACTAGCATCCCCTAGATTAGTGTTAGGAAGTTCTGCCTCGAATGACTTAAGCAGGCAGCATAGCAATCGCCGAAAAGTCTGCTCGCATGATCCCATTAATCTACCCCTAAGGGATCCACAGCAATTATAGCGGTTAGTGAGGCCCAAATGCAAAAGCCCATAGATGAGAGAAAAGGGAGAGGCAGCAGGCATTTTCAGGACTGTATACGAGCTGTGCTGTAAATGTTCCTCCACCTGCAGTTTCAACTGAGAGGGCTTGGTGCTGAGTCTGCAGTTGCACCGAGTGGTCCCTTTACATATTGTGTGGGATCTGATGAATTTTTGCAGGATATTTTCCAGCTGTGCTCTCATCACTTTGATTTAATAGCCCTTAAGAGAAACCATAAAAGTGCTTTCTGGTTAGTGGGCTGCAGCTGTTCCTCATAGTATTGCATAATACAGCAGGCTGAGTTAACTATAGATTAATGATTATGAAATGTCTTGCTTAACTGTATAATTTTTCAAATGTACAAGGCATTGGACAAAATGCGGTTCACTGAGGTAACAAGATGACTACGTTCATGAAGGAAAAAGTCTTAAGAGGTGAGGTATATTTTAATCTAACCAAGATAAGATTTTCCAAAGGCCAGATGTGGCTCTGGACAGTCATTTCACGATGTATGTGAGCCATATGCGCACATGCATGCACATGCATGCATGATTTTGTGCTTCTCTTCACATACATGTTTTCCCTTAAGGACTGAAGAGTGATGGCTAACTGCTGGAAGCATTTCTCTGTTTTCATTACCAGGCAACAGTGTAAAAAGCCAACAGTATCATTTGAGGATTATCAGGCTCCCTGATGAGACTAAGAGCATTGCAAGGCTGTATGAAACTGAGGGCTTCCTACGTCAGAGTGTCATATGGGCTCTTGCTCTCCTACTAACTCCAGAGCAGTTGAGCAACTAGGTAATTGGTGAAGCATTAGGGCCCCATTCTACACCCACTGAACTCAGTGGCCAAACCTCTCTTGAGTCAAATAGGGAGGTGGGGTCATGATCTGCGTGGGGGAAACATGCCCTGTACCAAGGGGCTGTACCAAGAGCCTTATTTATAATATTTCACAAGAGCTCAGGATCCTCTGTGGTCCCTGATCACCATAAAGGGATAACACGAGTCAAGAAAATCATATTAAGAAAAGTGAGGGTCCAGTGCTTTGCTTTTTGTTAAGCCAAGAATGTATATACAGAAAAGGTAAAGTGCCATTCACAGACGGTGTGACAGTAAGGGACCAGGCCAAGACACTTTAAAGTAAAATTGTCTTGATGAGACTTTGGACTGCTTCTTCCCCTTTGCTTCACCTACTACCACATCACTTCAAACAGCCCTTTTTCCCTAGAAGTGTTGCAGCCAGCAAAAGTTTTGACAGGGCATAGTCCAAGCATATTATTTTTTCAGATGATCCATAGCATTTAAAACAATATAAATAGTTAACATGAAAAAGTCAACAATATTAAACAACCTAAATTAAAGAGATATATGAAAGTTGAAAGCATGTATCTTTTGTAGTTTGTTTTTCCCTCAAAGTTGTTGAAACGCAAATGACAAAGCTCCCTTCTAAGTCCCTGCAGCTCAGAAGATGAGTATTCAAAGTTGGGACACTGCACCATAGATACAGTGGCTGTTGTCAATCGTGTATTATGACATAGTGGATCATCTAAAGCAACTGAACCATAAAGCCTTTTCCTTGGATTTGCCAAAGCTGGATAGTGAGGACATGCAACAAGTCATTTGGAAGAATATCTTTAACAATGACTCCCTTGATCAGACATTGAAATGATTACTCCCATTTTTTTAAAGGCTTTTCAGTATATACCTTGAATAATCTAATGAAGAAACAGCAGCATTAGAAATCTGGTTGGTACTGGATTTTTATGCATCGTTGGTGGGGCTTTTAATTTTAAGCAGAAATTGGTTTTTTTTGAAGACTCAGCATAAAGGTATCACTGAGCTGGCTGCAAAAGGACTTACGTGGCTTACACACCTTCCCTTATGTTTACCTACAAAGCAGTAGCCTCTTGTATGTGCTTGTGGGAAAAACCAATTGTTTTCTTCCTCTGGAACAGAAAACCACAGTCTGTTCATTCTGACAGATCCACTATGACTGAGCGTTTTCCATCAACAGCTTCTGCTGGTGGCAACAGGGAAAAGAGTCTTTTCTGGATTTCTTCCTAATACAATTAAGAAACAATTTAATTTAGAGGAGGTACAATGATTACTACAGAGGGACTTGAAACATGGCCCATTCAGAGGCTGAATTTCAGTTCCACCTGAATGCTTCAGGGATGAATATGGCTCAGTGATACTCTGGTATGGACTTCCTAACCAGATTCAAATAAAGTCATTTGGGAAATCTATTTGTAGACAATCTTTGTACAGGTATCATGTGAAAATAAACAGAAGGGGTGTAGATGTCATAGGTATGTAACAGTGAGGGAAGTTTGAAATGGAAAGATGGAAGTGGAAGGAGTCTCTTGAATGACTTTTGTAAATCATTTGCAACATTCAAGCTGGATGTTTTGTGCTCAAACATGTAGGACCATACGCAGAAGCAATTCTTCTGTAATCTTATTCTACCTTTTTCATGTCCCTTTTGTTGAGGGACAATATAGAGAAAGCATTGACTGTAGAAGCAGTTGGGATAACGTGCAGAACAACAGTTATCTTTCACAGACACAGTAAACAGCTGAGATGTAGGAGAACTCACCAGAGACTAGTTTTCAGACTTTACCTATTGTTTTCTACATGTGATTTTCAACTTCTTTCTGTGATCTCTTCCAGTCTAACTTCTCTACTGTTTATGTGTTTGGAGTGGCTATTAAAGTATCTTAATAATGATGTGAATTAAAGCAAAAGCAGTGGGTTGCTTCAGAAATTAAATGCACTTTTTTCTTAAAAATTTACAATGAATGGGTAGAGCTCTGACCAAGTGGGTGAATGGTACTTAGCTGTTTTATGCATATTATAAGACAAATTCCTTTATTAAAAGAATTTCAAATGATTCTTCTGAGTTGAGGTATATGAAATGAATGAATAATTAGAAGAAAGTTTTTCTCATATGGTACTTGCTACATGACTTTTCTTTGGGATAATAGTTGCATTTGATTAGGAGACCATGTGCAATGTTATGTGTATAGTCAAGCTTCTGAGTTTCTAGAATAAAAGAAGATACTTAAGTGTGGCACTGGAGAAACATAGCAGCTATCTCACAGAAATGTAGTGAGGTCTAAAGTAGTGATTCTTGGTTGAAGGGACTATGCTGCATCACTGGCGCATCATGATAGAATCAAAGAGCAGTCTTTGCAAAGTGGACTTGTGGAGACTGAGTCTGAGCAAGGGCTGTGGTGATTGTGTTGTGCTAAGCTCCATGGAATATGGTATGTGTCAGCACGACCATTACACCCTGTCTAGAGGAACAAGCAAGGCATATTTTAATCTAGTTGTTGTTCATGGTGTGCATAACAGTCAAAATCATATTCTAAGTCTACCAAGAGTCATAAACTCTGTTTTGGCTTATAAATACAATATTATGACTCTCTAATAAGGTCATAACTTTTCCACTTTCTTAGGGTAAAGAAAGCCGTCCAAATTGATGTTTTTAGTAGCATTTTAAGATGATATTTCTTTTCCTTAGAACGAGCTCAAGACCATAGGCAAGAGGGTACACCAGTCTTTCAGTTTGAAAGTGAACGAGAGTAATATACTAATATGTCTAAAGTCCTAGTAATATAGTAGCTAGTACTATATGAAAAACAGTAGTCAGAGGATTTATGAAGTCATCAGCATGGCCACAGACAAATAAAAGAGTGTCCTAACAGTGCTAATTAAGACCACATTTAGTCTAAACACTGTTGGACTGTGTGACAAATTTAACTTGCCCTTGGGTCAAGAAGGAATAACTTGCTATAAGGATGAGTCATTCTAAAGAAATATTTTGCTAATAGTCAAGATCTTTATTATTTAATGATCAATTCATTTATTCTTAAAATTTATGAAAGCAATCTCTTCTATCAACCTGCCCAAGCTGGATGTCACAAGATTAAGTACATGTGGGAGTTACACTAATGCTATAAATCTTGATGTTAAATAAATTGAGTCCTAAGCAAAAGATTTCCGATATAAAGGTTTACATATTTTTCAGCTCAGTGTTTGTCCATTTATGTACACCACTTTCGCTCAGTTAGATTTCCACTGTCAGAAGGAAGAGAATGAATAGTGAGGGTTCTGACCACAGAGGCCTTGTTGTGCTCCATCTCCATCCAAATTAAGGAGTCTAATGCTTGTTAAATGCTGAAAGGTAATGTAAGTGAAAGCTTCCAATAATTGTCCTACCACTTTTAATTGGTTTCCAGAATCAAAAAATTCACATTGAACAGTACAGAAAAAAACACCACCATCTGTTTTGTTTCAAGGACAGCCCACACCACTGAAATTAATTAGGATTTGTAGATTTACCCTTGTGCCAGCCTTCAAAATAGCAGAGGTTTGGAAAATTAATTTCCACCTTGAAGAACAGACTGGTTCCATTTTTATCAGTAAAACATATTACTTTTTAGTAAAGAAAACACCATTAAATGGATGGCTGGGATAAAGTCTTTTCATTAACGGAGAGAATGATATAATCATGAGAGAAGGCGGCTTCATTATAGTGTCAGCATTTAATGACTGGACAATTTGATATACTGTCAAGCTTCTCTGAAGGAATTAAAACCTGCTGAATAGGTGATTTTTTGTTATTAAAAAAAAATGACTCCCTTACCGTTTTAAGACGGACTTTTCCTGTATGACCAGCCACAGTGTTTTCTTAGATCAAAACCACAAGCCTTCAGAGTGTTTAAATTGTTCCATCCTTCTCAGTGATATGCTAACTCATAAAACAAGATCAAGCATGAGTGTAAGCAAAATGTGCGTGCAATGGCACACCTGATTTACATGTGCAGCTGAGAAACTATATGCCAAATGCCTGGATTTACTTCAAGAACAGCTCTGATAACAAATCTCACCTTTTTAGTTTTCTACAGGAAACTTTTTAATGTTTAGTCTTTTTGAAAAACCAGCTCAATTTTAAAACAATATCTCAGAGTGTGACAAGTATTGGATTACAGGAAAAATGTCCCAACTTAAAATCATCAGTTAAACTGTAGTTTGTTTTGGAGAATTAATGTTATACTTCTGCAGGTATGCCAAAAGGAATAATATAATGGAAACCATGACAATCCATGGTGCTTTGGTTATTTTCAGCAAAACAAATCACTGCAAACTGAAACCTTGTCAAAATTAATCAATTTATGTGAAGTTTGATCACATTTCATTAAAAATCCTTAAGCAAACCTGTTATTCCTGGTTCTAAATATCACTACAAATGTTTTGAATAACTGTAGAATTTTTGTAATTTATTTCATCTCTAACATCTATTTAACCTATGAAATCAAAAGGCAGCACAAACACAATTTAGTATAGATTTTCTTCCAAACTGCTAGTAACACAGTGTAAGGACTCAGAAGCTGCATGAATTTACGAACTAAGGCAGCCAAATAAATATGCTGAATGTGCATTTTTATAATGTTAACAAAATAACTTGTACTTAAATTTTGGCTAAACATGCTTCCGGTGATTTTGTGTGTGTGTGTGTGTGTGTGTGTGTGTGTGTGTGTATGTGGAAAAAGCAGTACAAATAATCCAAAAAGCAAGTATACAATTAATTTTTCAAGTCTTGCAGATAACAGGCATGATCTCAAAGTGACTTTAGTGATGCTTTCTGTTAAAAGGATTCACATTAAAATACTTTGTTTAACATAAACCAGATTGGCTTGGCTGAAGCTTGATTTTCAAGCAGTTTTAGAGAGCAATTGTTAACAGAAATGATCACTTTGGTAAGATAATGGCAACTGTATGCGAATTCTGGAGCATGCCACAGACTTACTATTTGTGGTAAAATTGTGGCAACTTTCTTAACAAGAATGACGGAAAATTGCCAGTAACAGGAATTGCTGGCAACCTCAAAACTGCAGCTGTGGTTATCCTCTCAGATTACTGAGAAATTATAGCAGAGTTTGTAACAAAATTTTATCTTATTACATTGAGAGAGAAAGTGAGAGAAGGGGCACTGGCAAGATAAGTGTAAAGGCAAAGAATAATACCTGTGTTGAGCAGTCGTGTTTCAGCTTGATGAAGATAAAATGGCTTCCATCTCAAAGGCTGTCAAGCTTGGTAATCATAACTAATTTTAAACTACTAGTTTATTGTCTTGTCACATGACTGTAACTCAGCTTCCTTACAAAGGAGCTGGAATGATTTCTGGAGTTGTATAAGGATGCAGTTGATGACCATGGTTGAGCTTTCAATGGTCTTAATAAGTCAGGAGGCTCTCCTCATTCCTTCTTGTTTCCTGACCCTCCACTGATTTCTCTGCTCAAGCCAATGATGTGCAGGGGTGAATTCATGTCCAGTGTCCATGTTGACTGATGACAAACTAGAGCAGAAACCAAAAATGGCGAGGAATAGATCTCCCTCCAGTCCTACGCATTTAAATACTACCGCTGCAGTCCCAGAAAGTGCTGAGTGCCTCTGAAGAACTTCTCTTCAGTCTTGAAAGGACTGACTTTAGCAGCAGTTCAGTTCCTTTGTTTCTATCAAACCTAGCTAGTCCTCTAGATCTCAATTCTCTTGTCTTTTTGTTGTGCCTCATGAAAAAAAATTAATGAATATATAGAGTTGATTGAGAGCAGTGAATATAAATCTAATAAAGCACTGAAGTAACTGTCTTACTGAAGAATGAGTGCCAAGTGACTCAGAGAGAGAATAAGCATGAGAGAACCAAGAAAAACAACAAAATTAACAGGGTTTATATTAGATTACACACCTGAACTTCATTTTTTGTAAGTAGACTAGTTTCAATATTTAACCCTGCCATTTCTTTGCACTGTAGATATCTTTTAAGGGTGGCACCCATGGCATTCCTTAGATAAAGATACCAGGGTTTTCTTTATGCATTTTTTTTTTTAAATTCATGTTTGATTTAATTTCATTCATGGCTGAAGCTATTGCGATTCCAAATAACTGAGGTGTCCTATATTTTTTAACACTGTTGTGTCTTCTGCAAGAAAAACTTGCAACTTTACATGAATTCTGGATGGTTGGTCATTCATAGAGCATATTTAATTAAAGCTGTAATTTCTTGGTACAACAATATGGAAAACCCATAATTTAGCAAACATTTAGCATCATTTTCTACAAATGTACATGGAAGAAGAAGCAGAAAATGTTCACGAACAGGAAATCTGGATGAACTCCCAAGATGGGATTCTCTGCTTGGTTGTTGGGAACTGGTGGGAAAACGGCCCCTGAGACCTCTTGCGCTGAAAGACACGTGAAATGGTAATTCTTCTACCAGCTAGTCTGAGTAGATGATTTGGTCAAAAGACATGCTGGATATATGCATCTAGTCAAATGTCAGAAATTTAATTTTATAATGTTTTTGCATCAGGAGCTGGGTGTTGATCAGAAAGAGGTGAATTCATAGCATTAGCATTTACTTTTCCTACTCATTGTAAAATCAGGCATTGACTTTGATGTTTTTTGTCCGCATTTATATGTTGTTCCTAGAAATTCATGGCCTATTGACAGTACTATAAAGTTATATGTCCACCTGCAGGCTCAAGGCCTCATGAGACTATTATTAGAGATATGAACTAAAGTATGTGTTTGAAAGAAGTGATGTATTTTTTCGAAAAAATTCCAGAAAATAAATTTTGCATTGTTCACTTCCTAGAGCAGAGGCACTAAAGAAAATGAGAAAAAGTATTATCTGAGTAGTCAAGTTTAAATTCCAAACCAGAAGTTTAGGATAGATATTGTCTTGCATAGTGTTATTCTTTTGATGACTTTACATGTCTTTCTCTGCTTCTAGAGCTTATGAAGAGTACTTCTAGAACAAGGCTGCCTTATTAAATCTTCTGTGAAAGTCATTGGCCTTTTTTCTCACAGGCAACACAATGATATTTCATTGGACAGCACTGAGGAACTAAAGATAGATATTTTTTGGGAAGTTACGCAGGATTTACTAGAACTTATGTTTGGTCTATGTGAATTCATTCAGTCCGTAACTTGATTTCTGAGATCAATGGACAAAATAGAAAATAAGCCTGTGGTTTGAATTCTTTTTCTTACTTTATTGCTGAGGAGCCTGTGAAGATGCTTTTTCTTTGCGCCTGTGTCAGAGCAGGGATAATAAACCAAGGCTGTGCATCTTCTAACCACCCAGAGATTGGGAATTCTGGGGTGGGTTGAAGCAAATGAACTTTCATGGGGGCCAAAAGGACAGAATAACTGCTGTTCAAAGGTGAGTGAGTGCCCTCTCCAGGAAGACAGGATGTTCAAAATGCTTCTCATACACAAACAGACTGCCCAAACTATGGGCTATATGCCATCGTTTCCTACTCTGGCTAGTTTGCTTTGTTTTCTTTAACTTTTTTTTTTTTTTTTTTTAATGGAATATTGTTTAATGTGCTTTTTGAATCTAATCCAGGAAAGCAAAACACTTCATTTTGGAAATGCTGAAATGACTGTTTTGAAATTTCTGCATTTCTTTCTTCTTAATCAGAAACACTGTTTTTTTTTTTTTTCCCCCTCTCCTTGATTTATCTAGAATTAACAAACAGCTTTAGTTCAAATTGAGTTACCATTCTTGACGAATAAAAACTGTTGGTTGATATTGAAGGATCACCTGCTACAAGCTCAGGAGCGATACATCCCTAATAGAAGGAAGTGCTGCAGGAGGGCCAGGAGACCTCCTTGGATAGATAAGGAGCTGCTGAGGAAAATTCAAAGTAAAAAAGAGGCTTATAAAAGGTGGAAGCAAGGACAGGTGGCCTGGGAAGAATACAGGGATGTTGTCCGGGAAGCTAG
>JANRGW010014629.1:0-21268 GCA_024733675.1 Psilopsiagon aymara | reverse complement strand
CCCCCCCCCCAAGCACCCCAACCAAAGCAGGGAAGCAGGGAATGGTTTCACCGGTGCTGGCTGACCTGTACACGTTAAGTCGCTGCACCGTGGTCAGTTGTGATGCAGGGGCTCTGCCCGCGCCCTCGGGAACACGAGGAGCAGGGCACTGAGGGGTGCTGGCCCCTCAGAGCAGCCAGGCAGCCGGAAACCCAGAGCAAACAGCCCCAGAGGAGCTCCCAGGAGGAACTTCAGGACCCATCAGTGGCACTTTCAACTTCTCCATGTGCCAGTCAGGAGTTTCAGGGGATGCTCATGGGTGGCTCGGCCGGGCCCTGTGCAGCTGGAACAAAGGCATGGGATGCCCACATCCCAGCTCTGCCCTGAGCTGCCGCTTGTCCCCTGCAGAAACGGGATCATCAAGCTGAACATCTACTTCCAGGAGTACAACTACCGCACCATCTCCGAGTCTGCCGCCACAACGGTGAGTGCCCATCCCTGCCCTCCGCACGGTGCCACCCCGGACATGGGGCTCAGCTCCTCGGGGGGGGTGACCGGGCTCCCTGTGCTCCGCTCCCGCAGATCGTGTGGCTGCTGTCGAGCCTGGGGGGGCAGTTCGGGTTCTGGATGGGGGGCTCCGTGCTCTGCCTCATCGAGTTCGGGGAGATCATCATCGACTCGCTCTGGATCACTGTGATCAACATCATCAGCTGGTGCAAGGGGCTGAAGCAGAGGCGGGCGCAGGAGCGGTACCCCAACGCACCGCCGACGGTGTCGGAGCTGGTGGAGGCTCACACCAACCTGGGCTTCCAGCACGAGGCCACCGGGACCCTGCCCAGGGACAGGGACAAGGAGCTGCCCCCTGAGCCTGGCACCCCCCCTCCCAACTACGACTCCTTGCGAGTGCAGCCCCTTGATGTCCTCGGGCCCGACAGCGACGCGGAGACCGAGTGAGCAGCGAGTGCACCCGATGCCCCCACGCAGGCATGGGCTGAGGGAGCCCCTGCTCTGCCACAGCCAGGGGGGCACTGAACCGCCCCGGCTGCCCTCCCCTCCCAACTGCTCGCTGTGAAAAGCTCTGTCCAATAAACCTGGTCGTGACCTCACAGAGCTGGTGTCAGGCTCTGCCTTTCGTATGTTCATAGAAGGAATGGAAAGGACCTTAAAGCTCATCCAGTCCCAACCCCTGCCACGGGTAGGGACATCTTCCACTAGAGCAGCTTGCTCCAAGCCCCGTCCACACGTACAGCCTCTGTACATCAGATTTGGTGTACAGTCATGCATCACCATTTCTTTTTAAGGGGTGTCAGAAAGGACATCCCAGTGGGAACTGCAGATGGTGGCAATGGAGGCTGCACGAGGCTGAGGCTGGCGGTGCTGGGGACAGGCTGGGATGTGCTGATGGTGGATGCTGCACCGTGGTCAACCCTTGGGTTGGGACCCAGCTTTTGACCTCCAAGGTCGCTGTATTTCCACCCCTAAACAGCTACAGCAGAAGCAGACTGAAGACAAGCATCCCTTTGCCTGCGGGCACCCTGTGTGTGTGTGTTGGCTGCCAGGGTTTGCAGTGCGGGTGGGCACGGCCGTTCGTGTGTGCAGATCAGTGCTCAGGTATTTCTCAGGCAGAGGGGAGCTCCGGGCTGTTTAACTGCACCGCTCGGGGCAATAAATCCATTATCAAACATTGCCCCATGCTTCCTGTTGGCAGCGGCACAGCTCCGCATGCAGGAGCCTGGCGGCAGCAGCTCCAGGGAAGGATGTTCTGTGCTCTCCTCGATACGAGGGTCACCAAGAGGCCCGGTGGTCCCCACGGGGCTGGGCTGAGCGGGCAGCGAGCTCCCCCGGTCCCATCACACCCCATCCACCCATGGGCCCTGCCTCACCCAGGCGCTTCTGCAGAGCCTCCAGAGGGAACAGGATCGTGTGGCTCAATCAGGCGTTGGGAACACGAAGTCCTGGGCACAGTGCCCGGCGCGGCGCGAGCTGCTGGGCACAGGAGCCGGGGAGGTCCATGGTGGGACCATGCTCCTCCACTTGATGCTCCACCACGTCCCTGTGCAGAGCTGCCAGGGCAGAGCCTGCTGAGGGTCCCCACCTGCACTCGGTGGCAGTGGGGCAGGTGCCCAGCAGCGGGATCAAGGAACTGGGGCTCCGTCTGGCAGATGGGATCCCACCGGCTCCGCTCGTGCTGCCCCACACAATGGATTTGGTGTCCAAAGTACCCTGACTCCCTGGCAGCGCTGGTCTCACACTGCTGCAGCGCAGGGTAACGCACAGCACATCTGCACTCTGAATTCCCTAACAGTTGATGCATGAACTTCAAGCCACCGTGATGCGCTCCTAACGCGATGGCAACTGAAACTGCTCAGTTTCTGTCCCTCCAGCAGCTGAATTCCCACCGCAGCTCCTCGACCCCACTTGGTGATTGCAGGAGCGTGGAGCTCAAACACTTACAAGTTAACAAAGGTTCTTCAATAACAAAGCAGCTTTGGAAGCCTCTGATGCAGCCTGGCTGGCTCTCTGCTGAGAGAGGGCTGAGGAGAGCCCAGCGCAGGCTGTGGGTGCCCCTTCATGTCCCCCTGCCCTCAGCTCAGCGTCAGTCCCACTGCCTCCCGCCCAGCATGTGCGGGGTGCTCAGCAATGGGTGAGTTAAACCCCACAGAGCCAGAGCTGGGAGCTGATGTACGGGCGCCGCAGAGGCTTCACTGTGCTCCTCAATCAGGGTCAGCATCCATGGGCCAGGGCTCTTCATCCTGATGGTGCCTAGAAACAGATGCAGCGGGAGACAGCACCAGGGCACGGGCACCAAACAGCACTTTCCGGGTGGTTCACGCACTTCCTGAGCTGGAGGCTGCCTTTGCTTTAATTGCCCCTGCCTGGAACTCCCGAGACAAGGAGGTTACTCAGGAGCTGACGCTGCTCCCCTTGGCAGAGCAGGGTCACTGCAGAACTTCGGCTCCTTCCACCAACCAATTCTTTGAGGGGCTTAGCAACTGGAGCCATCCCTTCACAAGTGCTGCCTCAGAAACAGCACCCTTATCTTCTATACATTAAACAAGCAACAGGCTTGCTACAAACACTAGAAGAGGGAGATGACAGACAAAAGGCAGCTGAGATGCTTGTAAAGATGGGGGAACCCAGATCTTGCAAGCTGTCCTGGACTTTTCCTGCCCAACTCCTCACTTCCTATCTCCCCAAGGGGATGCTTCCCCCTGAGCACCATAAACCCACAGCACAGCCTCCTTCACCCTCTTGTGAAGGGATGGGATTGTGCAGCAGTGAGAAACCCCCGCTCCCCCCAAAGACCCAACAGTGATCTGCTTAAAACACCTGGGAAGCAGAGAACAAGAACCTGGGCAACTCTGCCAACATCCTCACCTATGGATAACGCTGTCAGCATCACTACCAAGAAGTCCGGTCTTGTGTGGGCCCAATGAGCTGTTCAAACATACAGACAGGGCTAAGGAACATCAGATGCTTTTGTGCAGGGCAAAGCGATCACCCAGAGCCTGCTCTGCGGATGGACAGCAGTTATCCCCAAGGAGCCCCTGCAGAGGGGGAAGGCAGAGCTGCGTCCCTCCCGCGCCTCAAATCTCCGCACACCTTTAACCCAGCTGGGAGCCTGCCCAGGGCCACTGGCCCCATGAAACACCACAGCAACAGGCGGCAAACAGCCCCAAAACCCTCCCTGGGCAGTGACAAGGCAGGAGAAGGACGGAAGAGGCACAAGGAGCGGATTCACCCACCTCACACCAAGGTAAAGAGAACAGTGTGTTCCAGGGCAGGATGCGGTCGGTTTTACTGTTCCAGTCACTGCTGGTTTATAGAGGGCGTCTGTCAGCTGATAAACATGGTGAGTGTCTCTGGTAACTGACCTGGGCTCTGCAGCTCTGCTCTGTCCCGCAGAAACACCACAGGGAGGTGCAGGTGTGCAAAGGGGGGGGTCCCACAGCCAAATAAGGCACCTGAGAAGCCCCCGCTCTTTAAACCTGATTTTTCATACTCTGACACCAAAGAGCAAACGTCCGACTGAATCCTTGCCACGAACTCAAACCAGCCCAGCAAACACGTTTTACCCTGCTGCTCTGCAGCGCTCTGGGTGCCAAAATTCACAAACCCCAAAACTCTCCATAAAGCACCCGTGCTCTCCTCACCTCCCCAGGCTGCAGTTGGGGCAGTGAAACATCACCAAAGTCCAGCTGAGAACAGCCAAGGAACCCAGTTTCACCCACAAAATGCCCCACTGGTAACCCAGAAGCCTCTATCAGCACATCACATGTGTGCTGCAAACACAGGAAAGATGCTGGTGAGACTGACCCGGACCCAGCACTGCCCAGCAGAGGGGCAGCTGGCTGGCATTCCAGCTGTGGGGCCTCTTGTGGCCCTGGGAACACACACTTAGGCTAGATGAGCTGTTCCACCAAGCGCTGTAAACCAGGCTTTAACAACTTTTACAAGAAAGCAACACCTCCATTAAACTTCTTATAAACTTCATGGTTCGCAGAAGAAGACATTAATGGCACAAGGAACAACCTACAAAACTGGTTTTATTCTCAGTGCCGAGCTTGGTCGTGCCTCATCTACTAATTGATGAGACTCTCTTCCTGATGTTGTGATTAATGACAGACTTGAGCAATGACAAGGGCCTCCAGGCAGCCCAGCTTCCAATCAGCCCATCTTTGTGCACCTACCCCATAATTTCAGATTCAGAAGTGATTACCTTCTCTGACAAAGCCAGTCCCCCCAGAACTACAGAGCACGAGCTCTCCAGCAACCAGCAGAGCATTTCCAATCAGAAGCCAGCACTGCTCAGCCTGCTCAAGCTCACCCAGCCAGCCTTTGGTGAACCTGCCTTAGGACACCTTATTTCTAGAACTGGAAAAAGGGAACAAGCTTTTCTTACACAAAGGCATTTATTAAAAGTTACTCAGAAATCAATTCCCCCTAATCCCCAGAGTCCTCACAAAGCTTAGGGTGAAATGAACCCGACTCAAGCAGGCCAGCCCCCGAGCTGTGTCCAGCACAGGGGTGTCCCCACTAGCACTCCAGGCCGCGCATGGCAGCGATGCTGCTGGCCATCCTGCGGGGCACGCTTTTCGCAGCCTGCCGGTAGTCCTCTGGCTTTGCCTTCAGCAGAGTCACGATGTTCTGCAGCGTTCTTGAAGGCTGAAGGCCGAGGGCATCCATCACGTTTATTAGATAATCTGCAAGGTTAAGGATAAACATGTATCTGCACAGGTCACAGACACAGGGCAGGTGATGGTTATCCTTCCTTCTTCCCAGCGGCAAGAACCCTGCCACTGATGGCTCTAACCCACAGGGAAGGGCAGTGCTGACTGCAGCGCAGGTTTGGCTTCCTGAACACTGCTGTGGACACTGCCTGCTCCGCTCAGAGGACTGAGACGTGTTCTGTCACGTTTCAGTACCTGCAGACAACACCCTCGGGGTGGTCAGACACCACGGTCACAGATAAGGGATCACAATCACACTTTCAAAGGCAAAGAGCTTGCAACAAAGCTGGGAAGCTCTGCAGAGGTGAAGGGCAGTAAGGCAGGAGGGAATTCCAGCTCACTGCTTCAGAGTCAGCTTGGGAATCAAGGGTGGCAGGGAGAATGCTGAGCAACCAGCTTCACATCCACTGGCTTGTCTTTAAGCAGTACCAAAAAGACTCTCACTAAGGTCACTGGCATCAAGCACACTTCCCAACAAGCTGAGGAGGAGAAACTGTCTGACCTTCCCTGCTAAGACTGGAAGGGAATCCTCTCAGTTCAGAAGGACTTTGACTTCCTGAGTCAAGAAACACAAAGCAGTGAAGCAGCAGGAGTACCTACTGGAAAACCACCCTTCCTTCACAGCGGGATGTGACAGGACACTTTGCAAAAGAGCAGCTGTGAACCACTCCACTGTGCTGGGCATCAGACCAACACGTTCACAGCTACAGCAGAAACACACACTACAGCTTCTTCAAATCTCATGTAACAACAGAGCAGCCCCTGTGTTAAAGCAGCAGCGCTGTGGACATCGTGTGCCCCCCACTTACCAATGTCTGTGGCCAGCTGCTTTGTGGAGTGCACCGTGAGCTCCGGTATCTGCAGGATGACCTCGCAGTAGGTCTGCATCGTGGCCCTGGCGATGGAGCCCAGCCAGTAATCTGCCATGTTGTCCAGCTCAGGCAACTCATCTCCTGCAGAGAGAACTCTCCTTAGCTGGCAGCTTATTCACCTGCATTGGTGCTGCTTTTGTTACGTTACTGACAAATGGGTAACTGCTTCTCCAACAGAACATTACAGTATCCACAGCTGATCAGCTGTTTGGAGAAGTCAAAGCAGTTGCATATCCTCCCTGACATCCCCCAAGGCCAAAGGCTAGCTCAAGCCCCAAACCACCTTACTTGCCTCTACTAGTTCTCCAGGGAGGTCGCTTCCAAGGGGCTGACAGGGCACTGCCTGGCACATTCTATAGGATCATCTTCCAGGAGCAGTTTACAAACTACAGCAATGCCAAGGATTCATGGAGGCTTTTTCAAACTCTAAAAGCATTCCATGTCCATCAGTGTTTCGACAACTGAGCTATTAAAATGTAAATGCTTTAAGATGACAAAATACATAATGCAAAAACCTCTGCACTAAAGAGTGTGTCCTCAGCAGGCTCAGATCTAACTGCCAAGCGCTGTGCTTCCTTGACTGTCAGTGGAAGTAAACACAGATTAACTGCACAAACCATGGTGCGCTGCCAACCTGCCAGGAAGCATTATGCAGCTACTGTTGTTACTGCAGCAGGACGAATGACACACAGGTAGGGACAGCCATCTGAAGGGGGAACGCGAGCCAACACACAGCTTGCTGTGAGAAACTGAGGAACACCACGCAGCAAGAACCCTGCAGAGTGCTCTGAGGAGAAAGCTGTGAAGAGGCACCTTCTGTGCCTGAGGGCTGTGGCTGCCTCAGACAGAGGCACCCACTGCACTTGCTCCAGCACAGGGTTTTCACCACTGTGGCCAGTGTCTGCCCGGGTTTTGGCTGGGATAGAAACATTAATACATCTCTTAACAAACACTAAACTTCAGACCAAGCTAACGCTTCTGGTCTGAATGAAACTGAAAAAAATTTTACCTACTAGTTAGAGGCTCCTCCTGGGTATTACCAAGACAGACTTGGAAGAAACACCATGACCAGATAATAAGAATTGGACCTCCAACAGCTTTGTTAGCACAACACATCACACCCATGTCATGTCAAAATGTGAAAGCTTTCCTCAGACACTTCAAGTCTTTGGTTCACCCTACCTTGTTCTGGGGGGTAAGGCAGTTTTCCAGCATGTAATGCCAGTTCCAAAGCAGAATCCTCTTGAGTGACAAATGGCTCAAGGTGGAGAGGAAGCGACATAATATATTGCCCAATCTAGAATAAAAGCACAAAGAGCTGAGTCACTGAACAAATGTGAAGCAAGTACTTTGCTAGAGGAGAAAAGTCAACTGCAGTAATCCACACCTGAAAGCAGAAAGCTGAGCTTGACAGCCACTTGCTAACCTACATTTGCCCAGAAACAAATTGGCTCTTGCTCATCGCTGCCCTTTGTACAAGAAACAGTTTTCCACAAGGTCAGAGAAGCAGTCACTGAAACAATCACGTTAGGAAGAGCCTGTGCAGAGAACTGTTACTCCCAAGCAAATCTCTGCTCTCTGGAGTGTTCCTGGCAATTTGTTTTCTAGAGCAGAATCCAACAGAAGGAAGCAAACAAAATCACTGAAGAAGAAATACACACTCCAGTGACAATGTAATAGTGACTTACAGAAAAGTATCACTCCCAGAAAGGGACTGTGCTCACAGATTCACATGAGAGCTGCAGAACCTCAGCATCCAGCAGATACTGCACTGTTACTAAATGATTACCTGCTGCTACAGAGACTCTTCCTAGGTGCAGATACAGATCAGAGAACAATGCCTCCCCACTATGGGGCACACTCATTAACAGGGTTTCCTGAGCGCACGCCACAAGCCCCTTCTTCAACACAGCACACACACATCAATTTGTTTTCTGCACAATACAGAAGTGTTACTCCAAGACTACCCAAGAGAAAGCCCTGGCTTAGTCTTGGCCCACTTATCGCTCAGCAGCAGCATAAAGAGTGGATCTGAAAAAATGTCAGAAAACAAATGCTTTGTATCTGAAGTCTTCTGAAGTTCTCTTTGCCTTGGACAGGCAGAAGTGGTCTTTGATTCCTCACAGGACCAAGTAACAATCACACACATCCCAGCTTTAACTCTTGGTGAAAGGGGCAGGTGAGAAGATCCATCCCCTTGCCAACCACACACCGCTCTTTGTGAACTGTACTCATCAGAAAGCTCCTCAGAATTTAACAGCAACCTTCCCCTTCAGGCTTTACCTTATCCACTGCCTGTGAGCTTCCTAAACCCAGCCTGCCCCTGAAAACCCATTCCCTGTGTAATGCACAGAACGACAGCAGCATAAAAAACTTCCTTATCAAATTATTCTTTGTATTGAGATTACAGCAGCTTATATTAATATCTGAACTGCAAATCTGGCAGCAACGTGAAACACCAAGAGAACAGGAAAGCCGCCAGCGCGCTGCTGAGCAGCACAGAACCCAGGGGTGCAGAGTCAGAACGAATGCACAGTTCATTTTCCTTTGCCACTCAGACACCCCACTGCCAGGAAGGTTTCATCGTTATTCCATCAGAAAGAGAAATCAGGGAGTCACATGGGGATTAGCAGGGTAAGAGTTCAGGACTTTGTAACTTCCTAGTACAATTAAATCATCCAGTACACACCACAGGAGCTCCTCTGCTACATGAGCTGCATTAGGAAGATGTGCTCACTGTTCACCCCTACAAACAAAAGCTGGCAGTTCCCATCCCATTACAGGAGTTAACACTGTAAACAGTGCAGTTCAACAGAAGAACCACTCCTTGTGCTCCTGACTTCTTTTCCTGGTCCAGAACTTGACAAGGGCTTCACAAAAGCCACAATGAATGGCACAACCCAACTGAGGGCTGGACCACTGAAAGCATTTATCACCATCATGTAATAATTTAAACAAACATTAGGATTTTATACAAAAATGGGGAAATGCAGAAGAGATTCCCACAGTGCTGGGCTTACAGTAGCACCCCAGCATGCTCTTACGTTGCTGATATATTCCAGAGGAGTCAGGCTGAAGTTGGGCAGGTCATCTGTCAGGGTCTCACCAATGCCACCAGAACTCCAGCCCTGCAACGCAGAAAGTACAGAATGAATCTCTGACTTCCCAGACCACAAAGTCTATTACTATTTAGGAAGGGGTCACCAAGCAACATCAACTGCAAGTACCCAACGACTCCCAGAAAGCAGAACACAGATAGTGAGAAAATGGCTTCCTTTATCCTCCCTCAGGCACAGAACACACCCCCCTTTACACAGAGCTCCCTGTGAGAAACACACGCTCATACAGGTCAGAAAAGCAACGTCTCAAACTAACAACAGGGCTCGCAAAGAGCTGTCTGTGGTGAATGCTGTGGATGAAGGGATGTAAACTTTTCCTCTGACTGTAGCTCATAGAAGAGCTGCGATACCAGAGGGAAACACTATGAACAGGAGCAAGGTAAGCCGCAGGAAGCAGTACACTGCCCTAAGTTGTCCATCCCATGGGTAAACCTCAGCAGCTTGCATCAGAGCAATGCCCCCACCACTCACCTCCATCTTTGAAACGAGCAGGAGCTGCTGTTTGATGCGAAGAAAGACAGAATCAAAAGCCAAGTGGTGTGCCAGCTGGTTGAGGCGGCTCAGGGCGGATCGCGATGAGGACAACAGGTTGTGGTTACTCGTTCCTTTTTCCTAACACACACACAGAGAAAACTGTTTACATACAGAAGCCATGAAGCTGCCCACAGACAGGCTATGTTAACATCCTTCAGAGGTCTTTATTAGGTCATCCTAATACAAAAGAGCTTTCCTCTGCAACTGCACGGCTTGGTTCCTTTGGGACGCCCTATTCCAACCAGATAGTCGAGACAGAAACTGCACTGCTCCCTGCAATGCAGAACAAAGAACCAGCATCACATTCCACCATTCCAGGCACAAGCACAGGCCAGACACTGAGGCACTTGCAAAGAAAATGGTAAAACTGACTTTTACTCGAAGGGCACAACTGATTCCCTGCATGGAATTAAGTTTTCCATGAGGAGTACCTCTGGAACTTGACTATTTGGCAAACGTTAAAGTCAAGCACGGAACACTGAAGGCAGAGCTGCACATGTTGCAGGCAGATGAAGTGCAGAAGAAATCTGAACATTTTAAGGAAATAAGAGACTCATAACCTTGACTTCACAACTACATGTGACCAATGGTGGCAAACATAACTGAGATCAGGAGATAACTGGAGTCATTCTACCCTGTTCACAGATGCACGCCTGAATGATCTCGCAGAATGACAACTCAGAATGGATATGGCAGCAGAGCGTAGGTGGCAAAGGAAGTCCTGAGAAGCCAGTCTGTGGGCTCCAGAACTTGAGATGGCTCCAACATAATCTTCCCAATGTTTTTCATGACAAAAGTCTCCCCCACCTCAACTGATAAGGACACGTTCACAAAACACAGCCAGGATCTGGGGAGAGATGGAACAAGCCCAGACTTCCTGGCTTTGGACATTTCACCTCTCCACGGAGTGCTCTCTGTGTGGAAGACTTGGAACACTGCCCATCAGAAGGCTGCAGCTCAGGGTGAAAAGTAATCACCCTGCAAGAAGAATCCAGGTTTCATCTACCACCTGTGGGCCCAGCAGCACCCCAGGACAGAGGCAGACTCCCCCAGCACCAAAGCTACCTTTAGAGTGTAAAGCGTTTCCATAAGGCTGGCATACTCAGATGGGTTCTCCTTCAGAAGGTAGTTGTATTCCTGCCAGGGATTCTTGATGGAGCTCTTCTTTTCTGCAGAACTGGTATCCTGAAAGCCAGAAAAACTACAGGGGCTGTAGGAGTCCGAGAGATACTTGCCAGCAGTGGACAGAATCCTGAAAACAAACACACCGAAGTCACCAGAACATCCTCTGCAGTCAGCACTGAGCTTCTCATGTTGGCCCCAGGACTAACACCACATTGATGCTACTTCAGGAGAGTATTAATTGGTGGAGGCACTAACTACAGCCAACATTCACATCTACCCTGCAACTCAGAAACACTGAGAAGGAAGAGAGGGTTGTGCTCTTAGGGCACCAGGCAAATCCAGAACAAACCCAGCTTCCCACCCTGCAGCCACTATGTCCTATACAGAGCCCAGGCACTCAAGTCAGAATAAAGTGCTTCAAGGTACAAGAGGCTGAGCAGTGCAATGCCTACAAGCAACCAAAGATCTACATCCTGCCTGTGCTTGATGCTCCTCAAGTTACAAGGAATCGATGGGTTAAGGTACACCTACACTCACCCCAGGGAAGGATTCCTCCATCTCACAAGGGAGGTTCAGGATCTTGCCAGTTTCATCTGGTGGAAAATTCCCTCCCAACCCCGTTTTCGGTGTCATTTTGATAGCCAGCCACGTACCCAAGAGAAAGGATTCTTGTGACTGTCTCAGGGCACTCAACAGTGGAACAGTCCATGACCATTCTCTGACATTTGAACACAAGGAGAGGGCAGTGCGGGGAAACCCCCAGGCTCTGCTTTCCCTCCATCCACAATGGAAGTGCCCTGGTGGCTGTTTTCTCTCAGCTTGGTTCCTGTGCTGACAGCTCATGAATGAACTCAGCAGTGCTCACCTGTTAGCCAGCTGCTGCTCAAAGTCTCCACACTGGTGAAGGAGCTCCCCACAGGTAGCAATGATCCTGGGAAAGGAGAAGACAAAAAATGCATGTTGGGAGATTTGAGGTGGATAATGCCAGGATCCCCCCAGAGAACATGTGCTAAGTGATTATAAAATGCAAGAACCAAACCACAGCCCACAGGGGACACATCCATCAAGAGTTACTTTGGCTATTCACTGTGTACATTTGGCAACAACCTGAGGCTTTTTCGCCCACGAGCCTCATCAACATACATACTGCCTCCCATCGTGGCCAAGGGTGGCTCCATGTCACTGTCAAAATTCTATGAGCGGCTGATATTTCAAGCTATAGGACATGCAGCCTTGCTCCAGACAGGGTGGGGAGCCTCACAGCACCTACTGTGCCAGCAGCAACCTGAAACCCAGTCACCCACACCAAGGCTCCCAGCAGCACTGCAGCCAAGCGAGCACAGCCCCGCAGCCGGCACTAAGCACTTGTGTAAACTGACCCCAAGTAATTCCTTTTGACACTGACATAAAAATCAGTTCTGAGCTGCTCAAAAGAAACCTCCGTTACCGGACAGAGTTTTGGAATGCAGTCCAGTCCTCCTGGAAAAGGGAATCTGAAGGGATATCATCCAGTTTACATTTCTTTCTTATAGACTGCAATGTATTTGTAAAGTCAGATGTATACCTGCAACAAGGAATGGAGACAAAGCACCAGCATAAGAGAACAGGCTGAGAGCAGCACAACTGCATGTCCTGCAGTTTGCCTATTCAGCCCTCTACAAGGACCAAGAACCAGGAATATTAAAAGGAGTTCAGAAGAGACACTTGTGTTCCAGTCCAAACACATGAATGCGAAGAACTGATCAGTCGCAGCCCACTCAAGCCTACACTAGACGACAGGCTGAAACTCAGAGTAGCAGATACTGTGTGGCTACTTGTTTGCTGCATATGGGTTACAAGAAACTCTCCACTCCCACCAGAAGGTCTGAGTAAGACACTTTTATCACCACTGCCCCAATGACACCTCCTAGAAATGACCAGAAAAAGTTTATAAGGCTACAGCGACTCCAGCATCACTTGGCCCCTACTCCAGGAACACAGCGACAACAATCTCATGAATTTGTTTTCTCAGCTACTCCCCAGATGAGAACATGGATAAAAGGAGAACATTTTGTCTTCCACACCCCTCCCCCTTCTTTTCTTAAATAATGCCCATAAGCTGGAGGCATGCACACTGCTATGTAACTCCTATAAAGAAGGTGAGATCAGAGAGGTGTGCTTCCCTCTTCCCCTAAGGGCACCAAGGCAACAGGTTGATTTATACCTTGTGAGCAGCACTTTCGGTATCAGGAGGTAATGGGTACTGGAACACTATCTAAGTGGGCTGCCAGTGATACTTCAACACAAGAACCTGCAGTGAACTTCACCCTATAGGGTACCTCGCCTTTTCAGGTAGCTTCCTAATGTGAGCTTACTTGTCCCAGGTGTTTTTCCCCACTGAGATCTACTTTCATCAGCCAAATTTGTCTTTGTCTTATGCTGTCTTGGGAAACATTTTCCCCTCCAAAATACTTTTTAAAAACACATTTCAGCCCAACCAGTATAGAAATCAGGTGAGAAAAGTTTCTGATTTTGCCATACAAAGCTTCCATTTTCCCATGAGAAATAGTCACTGCCTGAAGGACGCAGCAGGAGGGAACATCAGATGATTCACATTATGGTTATACTTTCGGCACTCAGCCCTCCTTCATAAGCTACAAAGTCCTTGGCCACAAACTGAGTACTTGCTACTCCCTCAGCATAAATAGTGCAGTGTAACTAAAAGCACCTTACTTGGAGAAAAGAGCTTTCAGGGCCTTAAGGAGCCCACACACTCCCAGTCCATCCGTGAGCTTAATGCAGTTGTCGATGGCTCCAGAAGCCAGGATGAAGAGTTTGTTGACTGAATGGTTCAGTTCCTGGACACAGTCAATTACTTCCCAATGCTCCTAAACAACAAAAAACAAAGGTTAAGCCAGACTTTCCTTTCAGTGAGTGTCCAGGCATTAAAGACACCTTGTGTAACACTTGATTCTCCCACTATCCTCTGACCTTGTGAAACACATAAGGGAGAACAATGTTTGTTGCCCCGATCCTCCTGCTAATAAAGGCTGCCAAATCCTATGTTTACCAGGTCTTCAAGGAAAAACAGCTCAGCCAACAACAGAACCTTCTACATAAAGGACTTTCCTCTTGCCCTTAAAACCTACTGAACCTGAAGCAGGCTCTTGCTTGACGGTAGTATTTTGGTAGAGCCTCCAGCAGATCCACGCAGCACTGGCTGTTGTGTGCGGAAGGAAGGAGCTGCCTCCAGCCTGACTGTGCTGCTGAAATCAACCTCACTTCTTAAGTTACTTAACAATAAAAAAATATACTGCAAGCAGGAAAAAAATCAGAGCAGGAAAGAGAGCCATGCCAAAGACCCTTGTATTCAGTAGGAATTTCAAGCCTGCCCCCTGTGTAGTTGAAGGAAAGACATTACCAAGGGCACTGCACTGATCTGAATGAGGAGGTTTTCTTCTTCCAGGTCTCCATACTCGAGTTGATAGGGCTTGTAGGGACTGTACACCGCTTCCACCAGTTCCATCACTTTCACCAGGTTCTGCTCCTCTACAAGGAATCAGGTGTTTAGTCTACAACTGGATGAATTGCTACTAAAAGCCCTGTTTCAAGCAACCTCAGTTGGAGCCTGCTGCCTACACAGCCCTGGAATGTTGCCCAGCAGCTTCATGTCTCATCTACACAGATTTCACTTCTTTATTTAAAACCAAGGTTATTATCTCTACCTGCTTCCTAAACCCAAGATGTTCTACCTCAACAAGGGCCTCAAGAAAATTATCACTCACTGCTCTACAACAGCCTGGGTGACAAAAATCTATTAAACATTCCAACCTACAGTGGAAGGGAAGGAGTGAAGCCATTTGAGAAGTGAAACGCATTACTCCCACACCTTCAAACAGGGGCAATCTCGTTTATCAGGCCTGGTTAATACTGAAAATTGACACTAACTCAATTCACTTGGCACTTCTACTTCACGGTGTTCCTCAACCACAGCTGAAGGTGAAGTATGAACTCAGTATTTCAGTGCCATTCTCTTGAGCAGAGCTGCAAACCCAAACAAAAACCAGGTCTGAACCACCATTTCTCAAATCAGAGCTGCACACCAGATGTTACTGTGAAATTCAACCTAGGAGCAAACCATCATCACTTTGAATCCCGGATAGAAGGAAAAGTCTTTACGCACCAAGGACAAGCAATGGAGCAGGTTGCCCAAAGCCTGGGCTGCCTCCATGCCTGGATGTTTTCAAGATCAGACTGGCCAACACCCTGGGAAACATGGTCTGACCGCATAGTGGACCCTGCTTGGAGCAGGAGGTTGTACTAGACCATCTCCTGAGGTTCCTTCCAGCCTGAATTATCCTGTGAATCATAACTGAACCCTCCCCTCACATACACATATGTAGGAACTGGTTTGACTCTGCTCTGCTGAGTCACCTGCCTTTCCATTCTTGAGATACTTCTTTTGCCAAACATCTTACCCCACAGCAAGAGATGGAAATAAAGGTTTATTGGGTTGTCTTAAACATGCTCTGACAGCAGGGCAGCAGCTGTCTTCCTACTCCACCATCTTCTAGAATGTGACTCCATTTTTCCAAGTCCTTTTTAATTGTTTCTATCATGAACCACAAATTAAGCTAAGCCAAGGATAGAAAATGACTGTCGAGAGCATACAAAGACAACAAAACCAGACACAATGACAGTCATACTCCCTGAAATTGCCCAGTAATCATAATTTATATGGTCAAGTAAGAACCTGGGTTGAAATAGCTCAAGACAATGGTACGAGGAACCAAACACAGGAAACACAGCATTAGGAATGCTCCATTAGCTTTAATTTAGGAATTTTCCCTTACCCAGTCTTTGAAGGGACCCTAGGAGATTAAAAAAGGACTATAAATAGCCAACAGTTCACATGAGGCATAAACTTATGTAAACACAACACCTCACCACGTTGTGGTTTGTGGGAATTATTCATCAAATCATGACCAAAACGAGATGACAAACATCGGAGGGTAAAGAAAGCACAGGTCAGACTTTGACTCGAGCACCCAGGATGCTGCTAGGGAATAAACTACCAGTGGTTCAGAAATAGTACCTGGCCTTGCATTTTCACCTGATTAACACATAAGCCAGTAGCAACAGAGAGACTACAAAACAAAACTTCAGCATCCAGTGGATGCAGCTTTCAAGCAGGTTTTCTCTTGTTTAGCAAGGTGTGACTTTATTCCAGGAAACTCCTCAACTTTAATGCTTTGTAATCTTTCACAATGGGTTTCACAGACAGCTTCCCTAGAGACATTTCCTCATCCACTAGGCAGAAGAAACAGTAATGCCTGAAAAAGGAAAAGTGCTAAATATTATTTACCATGACAGCCATGTACATGTACACACACACAAAGGTGCAAATGTCATTGGTCAACACCATAGAAGAGAATCCCTCCTTCCGTGTAAAACTAAATTAAATCCTAAATGGAACTTTACAAAGGAGCTGATGAACAGAATGACAAAATTCAGTGCAAGAGCCTTACTCAGGTTTGGCAGCATTGCCACCTCCAGCCCTTTTGCGAAGTGGACGGTGGCATCATAGAGCTCCAGCAGCTTATTCAGCTTGGTTTCTTGTCCTGTTCTCTCCATGGCAGTGCTGATGCAGACAGGGATGGAAGGCACCAACGCTCCCAGAGTTTGGATCAACAGCACAGTCACAACTTCATGGGGGTTCTTGAAAACCTGTGACAGCAGAAGAGCTACTGAGCAAAAGTGTGTTATCCCAGAGAAATACAACAGGCAGAAAGCCGCAGATGGCTTCCAGAAAGAGCTCCAATGTACAAACCACATCTACCAGCACAGGAAACTGTGAAGACAGGTACAGGTGAAACCTGAATCAGCAGCACACAGGCACTACAGTGATTCAAAAACACACCTGGCAGAAAGAGGCACTTGAAAACAGAACACTCAGTTTACACAGGTGTGTGTGGAAAAACACATGTATCCCTAAAATATGAAGGAACTGTACTTATCATGAGCCAAGTTACTGGTGCGATAGGGAGAAGTCCACGCTGGAAAGGTCAGAAAGACCTGAGAATCAGCTGAGAACATTTATTTATATGCACCACTCTCAAATCCAGCACAAAATGGGCTACAGCCTTTGCTGGGGACTTTTTTGCCAGCTCGTCTCTGTCATTTGCTTTGAAAGCTGGGATCACCACGAAAAAGGTCCAAGAACTCTCCAGAAAGCAGATGCAGCACAGGAGACTGAGATGAGCTTTGCCCCACATGCCATTTCTCTCTCCCAACCAAAGCGCATCTGCTACAATGCAAGCTGACATCTGACCCGGAATTCACATCGAATCATTAGGCAGAAAAAATACATTTCAAGAGAACATTCTGCTCCTCAGCAGCACAGGCCCAGCACTTGCACCAGGCTCCATAACCTGAAGATAAGAATCTCCTACCCTTCATGGATGAAAAGGCTCTGTGAGAGGCTCAAGAGTATGAACTTCTTTCCTCATTTCACTGAAAGACAACAACTTTTTTGGATCCTACATTTTTCTTGGCAGGAAAAACAAATACATGGACTCAAGGGGTGATAGCAGAAGTTCTCAGATGTCTTCCACCAGTGACATGGATCAGCTCAATATGGCCCTGAGGGCTTCCTCCAGGCTAAGTGATAAAGCAATTCAGGCATTTCAAATGTCTTGTAACAGAACACATTTGCAACGCCAACAAATTAGTTTTAACTTAAGATACAGATGAAAGTGATAGAGCAGCTTTAATGCCACCAACAAAGCAATCCTGCTGTTGGTGGAACACCAGAAATCAGATCTTGTCTGCAAGAGCTGGACGAGAAACAGAAAGCAGGTTGCAAGCTCTGTCCTGCATTGATAAGGCAGAGCACAACTCAAAGGGTGAGCACAGATGAACTACTCTGAGCTTTGTGACTATTAGGAGTATGCTCAGCCCTGTTGTTAACCTAGCATCAAAGAGCTACTGCACCTGTGTTGCCCACTGGAGCTGCGTGTGCCAGGTCCCAAGGAGTGTGTCATACAGTTCGGTTAACTGGCGATTTAAGCTTAAGTCACTCTGGCAAAGATCCTGCCATGCTGCCAGCAGCTGCACCTGCAGAAGAAGAACCATTCTCAGAGGAGAACTGACAGCCCACAGATCCAGATATTGTTCCTTCAGACCAAGAACTTGCTACATTCAGCAATTCTGGTAACACACAATGTCCACCCTCACCCTCTCCCCAGACTGCAGCATAGCATTTTGTTACAACTCAGCACCACAGAAGGAAAAGACTCTCAGCACGAAGCTAGAGGCTTCTCAGTCGATACAAAGATTTAATTAACATTGGTATTTTACTCATAAAATGAGCCTGTAACTGATACCTCCACATAATAGTTGAAATACTTGGCAAGCCCCAGCCTTGAACTTAATCCTCAGAAGTCACAGTCATGAGAGAAATTTGAGGATCAGGTTATGGCCACAGCACTGTCTGGAATTCCAACTTCTAATCTTCCTTGAAAAGAGTTTACAGAACTCAGCAGCTGGCAAGTCGCAGCAATAAAGTTTTGCTGACATAGCCACATCCAAGGAAAGCAAAGCAAAACTATAAGGTACAGAGAATTCAAACAGCACCCACATATCCTCTATTGCAGGAAGAAACACACAGCCCTGAAGGGAGACTTACTCTTGAAACGTAGGGAGTAACTAAAGCTATAAAGAGCCAGAAAGAGAAGTCAGGGAATGAAACACAGAGAACAGGTTCCATCCTCCCTCGAGCAGATAAAATACGTGATGTAGCAGCTCCCCCTACGGTCCAAGCCAAGCAAGAAGTAAATTTTTATGGCTCCATATTAAAGGATTATCCAGATACTGACCTTGTGACACTTATAATAGTAAGCAAGGAGCTGGGGCATCCGATCAATTTCAGTGAAGACTTTAACAAACGTTTTTGCCTGATCTAAACAAAACAAAGCAATAGTTCACAGTCAAAGGTGAGGGCGAGACATTGGCCTCACTGAGTAAGAGAATTCTTCTTTGAGGGGAACACACACAACAGCCTATACAGAAAGATGCACTTTCACCTTTTGTTTGCTTATTTTCTCAAACAGGAGCAGAGCTGCCTAAAACCCACACTCAAACAAGAACAGGCAGCAGGCACGAGGAAAGAATTTAACTTCTTCACTGTGTCTGGTATTAAAGATAGATAAAGCCAGAGCATTTCCTGGGAGGGAACTACTGTTTTCCAGAAACAACCTACAAAACCAGAAGATACCTCACAAAGTCCTCAGCTTTGCCTTCACCACTCCTCAAGCTGCTACCTAACCATGTATGCTGCTTTGAGACTAATAGCACAGTTAGCTCTTAAACGAGGCTTTGAAATCCCAGTTCCTCAAAGGTCTGGTTTGTAGGGTGAGGGGGTGACTGTAGCTCTGTCCACAGAATACATCAGTAATCAGTAATGAGACCTTGTTTTCAGACAGGACCCAGAAAGCAGAGAAGCAAGAGCACCAAGTAACCTGAAGTGCTCCTCATCTGTGCAAGTCACCACAAGCAGATGCTCTGTGGATGTTCACAGGAGCTGGACTTCAGGAAAACACATGATTCCAGTGTAAACAGAGAAAGTCTCTTCAATGGGAGAAAAGCCCCATGTCTCCACATGCCCAAAACTCCCCACCCAAACATTTTACTCTTTAAAGACCATCAACTCTGCGTTGATAGTGAATAACACCAACAGCTACTGACCTACGGACTGGGAGTTAAAAGCAGCAACAATCTGAGGGCTGGCCATGGCCTCCAGCCGGTTCTTCAGAGCCTCCAGATGCACACACTTCTCGGAGTAGTCCGGCGTATCTACGAGCATCGCCAGGCTGCTCTGCATGCTCGTGAGCTTGGCCGAAATCACAGACACATCCTGCCACGGGGAAGGCAATCTCGTTACCCAGCACAGCTTTGGAAAGCATTGATACCAGTTTCATCAGAATATTATGCAGCCAGGCATTTGGTTTAGAGTCACTGCAAAACCCCCTTTCAAACGCAGTTTCCCTGCAAAGCTGAAGGCACAAAGACCAGACAGAATAATGTGGTACCTACCTGTGTTTTAAGAGTCTCTTCGATATCTGCACTTAATGTGCTCCATTTGTCTGCTTCCTGAAGAGACTCTGCAGCCAACTGCATGCGAGATTTCACTCGGTCAATCTCTACCAGGACCTGAAGAGAAAGATAAATCACGCTACCCACTGAAACAAGAGAAGACTGCCACAGATGCTTATCCTATGGGAGCACTTTTGGCTTGGACTTAAAGAAAATGTGTGAAAAGACCACCTTGTTACAAGGAGGAAGGAGTTGGCTGAAAGAGCAAGAGATGTTAAATCAACCTCTGAAGTCAAACAACAAAAGGTTGGTTTGAAGTCTGGGCTGCACTTTTGGAGTCCACTTTTTTTGCCCAAAAATCTCTTTGCACCCCAATTAACAAGAGGCAGAAATCAGTGGCCCCAGGAAGGTAAGAGAGCCTTCCCTGAGCAGCAGTGTGCTCAGCTGCTCCTCACAAAACACAGATTGCACTGGGCTGTGTCACCCACTTTCCCACCACCAACATTAAAAGAAGTGGTTTTGTCTATCTTGGGTTCACAAGACTTTAATAGGAACACCTCTGGACACTTTAGGGCTTCACAAGCTGCAGATGAACACTGAAGTAAGACAAGCACCCACCTGCATTGACTGAGCTGTGTCTTCTTCAAATTTCTTTATATCTTCTTTAACGAGGATCATCTGCTCCTTCAGGAACGTCGCCTCCTGCTTCAAGACCTCCACTTCCCGGAGGACTCTGGGCATGTTCTGGAGAGCCTGATGGCTCGTTTCTGCAGGAACATCAGGCACAACAGTGAGAGGGGCAGGAGAACCCTCACAGCAACAAGGGAGGTTGGCAACAATCTCACATTTGATCTTTAACAACAACGCAAAACAACATCCGTTTGGTTCATGGAACCATAGACCGGGTTTGGGTCGAAGGGACCTTAACGCTCACCCGGTTCCACCCCCTGCCACGGACACCGGAGCAGCTGTGCCAAGCCCCGTCCAACCCTGCCCTGGCAGCGGCAGCCGCTTCCCCTGTGAGGCCGGACCGGACCGGGCCGGGCCCAGCGGCGCACGGGAGGCGGCTCCGCGCCGGGGTTCGCTCACCCGGGCCCCGCCGCACCTTCCACGGCGTTGTTGACCTCCTGGATGAAGAGCTGCAGCTTCATCACCAACGTGGCGGCGTGAGCGTCCACCTTGCCCGGGGCGTCCTGCTGCACGGCGCGGAAGGCCGCGTTCACCCAACTCTTCACCTCGAAGTCATCCGAGAGGAACCGCGAGAAGTCCATGGCCGCGGCTCCGCCACCGCGGGCGCCCCGGGAGCAGCCGCGGATACCGCGCAACGCCCCCGGGT